>JASSUY010012200.1:0-25827 GCA_032466535.1 Forpus xanthops
GACAATGTTGAACAACACCGGTCCCAACACTGATCCCTGAGGTACACCACTTGTTACTGGTCTCAAGCTGGACATTGAGCCATTGACCACAACTCTTTGAGTGCAGCCATCCAACCAGTTCTTTATCCACAGAGTGGTCCATCTATCAAATTGATGTCTCTCCAACATAGAGACAAGGATGTCATGTGAGACAGTGTCAAACGCTTTGCACAGGTCCAGGTAGATGACATCAACTGCTGTAATCCTATCCACCATTTCCGTAGCCCCATCATAGAAGGCTACTAGATTGGTCAGGCAGGATTTCCCCCTAGTGAAGCCATGCTGGCTGTCATCAAGCACCTTGTTGTTTTTCATGTTTCTCAGCATGCCTTCCAGGAAAGTCCACTCCAAGATTTTGCCAGGCACAGAGGTAAGATTGAGTGGTCTATAGCTCCCTGGTTCATCCATTTTCCCCTTCTTGAATATGGAGGTTATATTTCCCTTTTTCCAGTCATCAGGAACTTCACCTGACTGCCATGATTTTTTTAATATGATGGACAGTGACTTAGCAACGTCATCTGCCAGCTCCTTCAGGACCTGTGGATGGATTTCATCAGGTCTCATGGACTTGTATACATTCAGGTTCTAAAGATGATCTCAAACCAAATCCTCCCATACAGTGGGCCCAGGGTCTTCATTCTGACTGTCCCTGCATTTTCCTTCCAAGACTTGGGTGACATGGTCAGAGCATTTGCTGGTGAAGATTGAGGCAAAGTGGTCATTAAGAACCTCAGCCTTCTCCAAATCCAGGGTACCTAGTTCTCCCGATAGATTCTGAAGAGGGCACATGTTGTCCATAGTCTGTCGTTAACTTGCTATGTGCCTATAGAATCCCTTCTTGTTATCCTTAACATCCCTAGTCATGTTTAATTCTAACTGGGCCTTAGCTTTCCTAACCTGGTCCATAGATTCCTGTACAACATCCCAGTATTCTTCCCAGGCTGCCTGTCCTTGCTTCCACCTTTTATAAGACTCTTTCTTCCTTTGAATTTTCTTCTGCAGCTCCTTATCTATCCAAGGAGGTCTCCTGGCCTTCCTGCAGCACTTCCTTCAAGTAGGGATGTATTGCTCCTGAGCTTTCATCAAGTGATCCTTGAATATCAACCAACAGCTGTGAGCCCTCCAGCCCTCTAGGGCTCTATCCCTTAGAACCTTATGAAGCAGGTTTCTGAAAAGGCCAAAGTCTGCTCTCTTGAAGTCCATGGCAGTGAGCTTGCTGCACGTTCTTCTCACCATCCTGAAGATCTCAAATTTGACCATCTCATGATTGCTGCAACCAAGGCTGCCCTGGAGCCTCACATTTCCAAGCATCCCTTCCCCGTTGGTGAGGATGAGGTCAAACATGGCCCCTCTCCTTGTCAGCTTCTCTGTTACTTGCAGAAGGAAGTTGTCTTCCACACAATCGAAGAACTTCCTGGATTGCTTATGCCGGGCCACACCATCCCTCCAACAGATATCGAGGTGCTTGAAGTCTCCCATGAGAACAAAGGCCTGCAAGCGTGAGTCTATTCCTATCTGTCTATAGAACACTCCATCCATCAAGTCCACTTGATCAAGTGGTCTGTAACAGATCCCCAGTATAATGTCTCCCATCGCTGTTCTCCCTTTAACCCTGACCCGTAAACTCTCTATTGACTACTCACCTGTCCCCAGACAAAGTTCCATACTCTCCAGCCTATCCCTAACATAAATAGCAACTCCTCCTCCCTGCGTACTGGGCCTGTCTTTCTTAAAGAGCCTGTAACCTTCCATTCCAACACAGCAGTCATGGGAGCCATCCCACCTCATTTCTGTGATGCCTATGATATCATACCCCTGTAGACATGCACACATCTCTAATCCCTCTTGCTTGCTCCCCATGCTACGGGCATTTGTATAGAGGCATCTGAGATGAGCTCCAAATGTTCCCAGCTCATTGGCTGGAGCAGCTGGAATATCTCTACATTGCTCTGAACGTTTACTATAGGTGTTGGCCAGTAATTCTGGTGGCCATGCTTCTAATGGTTCTGCAGACAGCTACAAAGCTGCTCAAGCAGCTGCCTGAGCTCCTATTCTCTCTTCAGTTAATTCTGTTCGCATTGGAAAACTGCTGTTCTCAGATTATCACCAAAGATATCACCTCAGAAGACTGAACTCTGGCATCACTTCATTCATCAGCAAGGCACTAAGATGGGATTTATTATTTTTTTTTTAAGATTTTGATCTGCTTGATGTTAATCTTAACCAAACAGCATGCATGTACTTCAGAAAATGATCATGAGTAAGTAGGGGTTTATTGCTAGAGCTGTGGAAAAGAAAGCCACTCTGAGATCTGCTATAAATCTTTGCCTTACATACAGCCTAAACCACAATCAGTTCTTTCTTTACCTATAAATTTAAGATGTGTTTCAATGAGAAAAAAAAAAAGGAAAATGGAAAAATCTTTTTCAAAGAAACAAAATTTCTTCTTTTGTCTGGTGAGACTTGTGAAATAGAAGGTTCCTTTTGTAGGATTTTATGATTGGTTTTGCCCAGAAGCCAAAGTAGATTTGCTATCCAGCATCTAGGACAAATCTGTACATTGTTCAGGTCTTCACTCCAAGTCCCTGACAGTCTGGATCAAGCAGCAAAAAAGCAACTAACAGCATTTATGGTTTGCTAATACAAAACAAAGATTAGCTACAAGGTGACTCCCTCTGCTCTGCTTAGATTTTGAATTTGCTTCCAGCCATAAGGCAGATGGAAGAGGTATTGACTAACCTGTTCAGAGACTGAGAAATATGAGAGTGTCACCTTCTGAATATGTTTTGAATCAATTTGCAAAACAATAGCCTAGTGTTGCAAGAGTTATTCTCTAACATCTTCCTTTTAAACATTTCCAATCTTTTTACAAACCCTATAAACAAAAATGTCATATGGGATTCAACAGCTCAGCAGCTGAAAGGAACAGGTATGAAAATTACTCTCTCTGAATGTATATAACAGCTCTGTTTTAAAGTTTCATTTCATTTCATTCATTGTAAGCCAGAATTTTTTCTGTCTACAACTTCTGATTCTTCCCTTCGATTTTTGGTTTCCTCTTCTGTGGGTGATGGGACAGAAATAGTTAATGAAATGGATCCAGGGTATTGCCCTGGTCCAGCTTAAGCCTTGGGAGCCATAAAGAGAACAATGAAGTGTCAAGATTGGTTAGCAAAACAAAGCAGCTAGTTTGCAAGATGAAGCAGGAAGTGCAACTCAAGACTGACCAAAAGATGTAAATATTTGTAACCCTTAGTAGTTCTGCTGA
This sequence comes from Forpus xanthops, assembly GCA_032466535.1. Taxonomy (NCBI): domain Eukaryota; kingdom Metazoa; phylum Chordata; class Aves; order Psittaciformes; family Psittacidae; genus Forpus; species Forpus xanthops. The sequence goes on from JASSUY010012200.1 coordinate 3,308, forward strand.
ATCAGGATGACAATGAAGTAAGGTTGTGGAAAGGTACTGCTTAGCACTTAGTGGACTATAAAAGGGATTGGAGACACCAAATAAAGGTCTTCAAATTTCACCGGAACTGGGATCCATCTGTGATATGCCACACTCTTCACAGAGCAAAAGCGGTCTATCATAACTTTCTTAGCTGGCATGCAACACAGTCTTGTTGGTGAAGATATTACAGTAGCATGTGTTGTGTATGCATAAGGTAAACCAGATATTTACAAAAAGTATTCTAATCACATTTCTGAGTTTTTGAGAGAGCTGCTTGCAGCAGCTATTTTCTAACTCTTATCTTACAAAGCCACATGCCTCCCTTACCAGAAACTAGCTTGATAAAGCAGTGAAAAACAACTAACAATGACCTAAAGAAGCTCTAAGATGTCTTGAGCTTTAACATACATTTTACCAAGGTTTTCGAGACTCAAAGTGAGAAACTGAAAAAGCACGTGTTCTGAAGGGAAAAGGTCCTATCTGTAGAAGTGCCGGACAACAAAACAGTATCTTCGTGGTTGTGGATTCTTTATTTGAAATGTCAGATTGGAATGATCCATATTCATGCTGTGCCTTAGACTGGAATAAGTTTGGGCAGAAACTCCTACATTTGCAGGAGAAAAGGATTAATTTCCATCTGTCCTCCATACCACTCACCTGTCTGCTTGGGGGATTAAAATTAGAATAATTCCTGGGGGGCGGAATGATTAGATAGTGGAGAAGTGGATAAGGCACTTTATAAATAAATTTATCACCTAACTGCACTTTATGACTTACATTTTTTCTGTTAGCAATAGCTAGAGTGCTGCAAATTACTTTGATACTAAAGAAATAAATATCCATGTCTGTTCCACACCAATCTGTCTCCTGCTTCATATTCTTCAAAGTGGTGATACTACTTAAAATAATAGATACAACCTGACTGCAATATAAGTTGAAATTAATTTTAGTTGTTTAATGCATCTGGTTTGAAAAACTGAGATGAGAATTTTTTTCTCTGCCAACTGCACCTCAACAATCTCTTACAATAAAATGAATAGATTGTCTTCAGTTCATACCAAACTTTGAAAAAAAATATTATATCCTGTAGTACAGTTCAATATTGGCTACCATGGCCATGTCAAAATTATGTACTACTTGTTATGGTTTACTCCCAGTAAAAAAGAGAGAGGGAGCAGGGAGCAGGGAAGGCATTGCTCCCACTCAGCACTCCTCTTGGTTTACTTGTGGTACAGCTTATGCCATAATTCAGTCTTGCCCTCCTGGCAAGACAGTGTGATGAGATGACAGAAGGTGATTGTCCCATTCTTTCATGCCTGGGGACATGCAGTAAGCATCCTCCTCCACAGTTCAGCAGCAGGCGACTCCCAAATAACCCCTCAATTGGCACCGATCAGACAGAATAGATTGTATCCATTTTACATGGATGTGTAAGGTAAACTCCAGCAGAAAAAGCAGAGTTTCTCAGCTCTAACTATCCAGTAAGTCCAGCCCTAATGATGTTGTTGCTATAATTGTCTTACCCCATTTGATGTTTTCAAGAAGACTGAGCAATGATCACTTACAGTATTGACAAGCAAATGTGTTTATGAAAATCAAATCAATATGACTTGATGCAGAGACATCCAACTTCACATATTTCATTTGCAAATTGTTCCCTGAAGATTTTTTTTTTTCGTAAAATACCTTGGCTTTATAGAAAATCAATTCTCTGTCATCTAAATGTTGTCTTACAGCTCAGCATGCCCTCAATTTGTTTTTGTAGTATTCCCTATTAATAGGGATGTATATTAGAAATAGCTGTAAAAGTATATGCTGTGCTCTTTTACTGGTAAGAATCTTAGAGAAGTTTGATGAAATTGCATTTAAGTAAGTGCTCTGAATTTTAAATTTATATGTTCGGGGTGACAGATTAATCATAGGTGCCTGTAAAATATAAAACTCCAATTAAAATAAACAAAAATTAACTTGTCAGAATTGTCATGTACTTGAGAAATCTGAGTAATAAAAAAAGACTTTAAACCAACTTGGTCTTATTCTTTTCTTTTTCATTATAAATACACTCTGCCTTGAGTCAATGGAGTTGGTGGACTGCAGTTTACTACAGGTAGCTATGTATTTCAGAAGACACTGATGTAAATAAGAAATAAAGATGTCTGCTAGTCTTGTATAAAGAATATATAAGAATGATCTGCAAGAGAGAACAGTTTTGTAAGCTTCAAGCTAATGAGTTGTGCTACTATAAATACTAATGAAAGTGCAGAGTGACATTGGGAGGCTGGAAAGGCCATGTTAACCAACAGTAATGGAACATGTAATTGGGAAATTTAGGGTCGGTGGAAGTCACTGCTATTGAAAATCAATTATTAAAATTAATATTTCTCTTTTTTTGAGTTTATCTAACAAGCTATAATCTTCAATTAATATTGATTCCCTTCTCCATATCCCCAGCTACTAAAATCAGAGGGATATCTTTTCCTGCACTCTCTAGTTATTATTTCCGATCAGTTTTAGCATCTCCAACTCCCCAGAAGAGGGAATATTCTGGGGTGAAATAATGGAAAAAGGTGAAATAAATAGGCAAGAACGTATGGCCACTGAACATAGAGGAGAGATGTAGTCTTGTAAAAATTGGATCTGTCAACTTTCACCAGTTAAAACTGAATCTAACTAAACCAAGTTATAAAAGACACCTCCCTTATAAAAATCATTGCATAATATAACATTATTTTAATAAACAGATAATGTTGGGAATTGAAAATATCTGCCTCTAGTAAATCCTGAATTTAAAAGAATTCTACATATGAAAGAACGAGTAGAACCTGAGTTTTCCTCATTTTTAACAATTTAACAATCAAGTTAGTATCTAAAGCCAGCTCCTGCAGGTAGGTTTAAGCACTAGCAGTACAAACTGACTGTTCCCTCAACCATTTATCCACAAACAAATGTTTAAAAATAAGAAACCCACAAGTCTTAGTCAAAACATGACAATAGTGCTCTATTAAAACCCCATACCCCAGAGTCTAGCTACAAAAAGGAAGTCTTTTGCAAACGGAAATTTTCATACCACAAAATGGAAATTATGAAATTTGAATGAGGAAAAAAAATGGGACAAATCAAGAACTATGCTATTTATAGTGATGAGGAAAGCCGTCTTACACTTTGGCAGGCCTTGGCTATCTTGATAACAGACCATGGCAGGAGGGTTGGAACAAGATGATCTTAAGGTCCTTTCCAGGCCATATCATTCTATGATTCTATGTAAAATCTTAGCAGTGGTCCAAAAGTACTTCCAGTCCATACAAATGATATTTATTTTAAGGCTGTACTTACAACTCCATATGAAAAGTACAAAATAAGTATATTGCCAGCCTTTGCAATGCCTGACTAGTGATCAAATCTTAAAATGCGAACTTAAAATGATGCTGTAATGGATTAATCATGTCCATGAAATATGAAGGAGCTCAAATGGAAATGCTCTGACAGCCCATAATAAATCAACCAAGAGCTATAAGCAGAACTAGAAAATCAGCTCAAAATCAAATGTAGAACATGAGTCAGGCACAGAAGCAGACCATCGAATAATTAAATAAATATGGAAATTGTAAAAAAGAGGTATTAAATTATTACAAAAGCAAATGCAGAAATACAAAGATAGCAGACAAATGAAATGAAAAATAAAATGCCAGCACTACTTCCAGTTTAAGAAATGTAAAAATGTCTGAAAATGCTTTGTCTGGAAAAGGAGACTGACAACTATATGAATGGAGAGGTAGTTACACCAGCATTTGGCTGCTGGAAGATAGAACGTGTAGTCATCAAGAGAGAACTTGAATGAGTCAATGGCACAGCTGACAGCAACCTAGAACCTAAATGGGAGACAGCAGAACCATAGTGGCACCACATATCCTTCAAATAGCTAGAAAGAGTATGTTCAGTAGTTTCAGAACTGGATAAATATAAAATGTTGATTATTTGGGGAAATATTTGGATATGGGCCTAGAAAGGCAAAATCATTACAAAATCTAAGTGAATATAACAAACCAAATCAGTAACACTATAAACAACTCTCAAAACCTCAGAATATTTCCCATAAAGTGCAAACATTGAGGCATTCATAGACTGAGGACTGAAACAACCATGGTTTCCTCAACGTGATGTGTTTATCCCATATGTTAGAGAAGCAGTGACCTATTCTGAAATACTTATTATGTGAATGAAAAGGTAAAGATAAAAATTATGACACGGGCAAGAGAAGAGGCAACTTCCTATGAAAGTGACAGCCTCCAGTTTTTGCCTCAGTGATGCTAACATGGACAGAAAAGGTAGACACAAATTGAAAGAAATGTCTTGCAGTGGTGTTTGTGCATGAAAAGTTCAACCAGCTCTTTCAGGAGCAGGAAGCCATTCAAGTAGAACATGACCATAAATCACTGGAGGGCATTTTTAAAAAGCCACTGCAAGCTCTCCAAAGTGCTTTCAGCCCATTCTCTAAGAGAGCAGCACTATTATTTTAGATGTATGATGCAAAAAAAAAAGGACTTAGCCAGGGAAATATTGTAGCACTAAAGGAAAGACAGTGGAATAAAAATACAAAATCATGACCATTCCAGAAATATAAAAGATGTGAAAAACACATGTCCCCTTCAAGAAAAGATCTGGAAAGAACCACGTGAAACACGTAAAGCAAACATTTACATAGCATTTTTGCCTCTGGCTTTTTGGTCCATAGGAAGAAGCCCCAACTCCTTCTCAAGTGTGCGGGAAAAGGCTGACATCTAAGAATATGTCAGACTGTACACTGCAGTCAAACTGTAATGTCCAGGCTATTGAAAGAAGAAAATCCCCATTCCAGAATACAGGCCTGTACCTGGAAAGCTTGGGCTTGTGTAGCAGCAAACAGCCCTGCAGATTTCTGAGATCTGGTGAGCAGATGTGATACACGCAGCAGAAGGCCAGGCAGGTCACAAAAGGGAAAACAAACACATACAGCTCTCTTCACAGATGTCAGACTGAAAGGAAAATAGATCCTGAGATCATAAACTGCTCATTACAGTAGACTGATTTCTTGACTGCTTCAGTAGCAGAGGAAGCAATGAGGTTTTTAAGCACGTTTGTGACTATGAAGTGCTGTTTTAATGGGAAAAAATGAATATAAGCAATATTCAGGGTTAAAAGAAATGTTCAAATCCTATCCCTGTGGGACCAAGAAGAAATACTTAGGGATATTTAAAAGAACAGGTCAAGCACAGAGGTGGTTCCCCAGAATGCCCCTTGACCTTAATATGGCCAGGGACTTCCTAAATCAGAAGTGCTGGTTTTATTTGCTTCCAACCAATTTTTCTTTCCATGCAATTTTCTTTATTGCTAAAAGATTCTGTCATTTCCTCTCATTATGCAGCATTCCTGCGTGTATTTGAAGTATATTATGCTTTCATTTCTCCATCTCCTTTTCTTTCAAAAGCTCTTTCAGTACTTCACCGTTTTCTCTGGAAACCTGCTGTTGGTCTTGTGTGAACTTTCCCACTGAAACCTTTATTGAAGTGTGATGATCCGTACAGACACTATATTTCATACGAGGCTTTGCTCATGTGTCAGGGACCAGGAGATTAACCCATATGTTTTACAGGTGAAATGTTCATTTCTCAGAAACTCAGAACAGAGCAGAGGCAGAACTGCTGGAGTTTTGTTGGCTATGATGTTGCTTCTGTGAGAACTGCAGCATATTTCTTTTGCTTGTGCCAAAATATTGCTGAGATGCTATCCAAAGCAGGGCTGATTTCACTGGAGGTTATACTTCTGCTGTCTTTTATCTACTTATAGTGTAGAAAATAGTTCCTGCATAGTGAAAAGTACCAACAACATTGTAAAGTCATTCCCTGCTTGCCTGCGTGACTATTATGTGCCGTCTGTTACATAAGGCATGAGCACTGAAAAGTCAGTACTTAAATGCCAACCTAATAGACAACTAAGAAATATCATATATGAAGGGAAAGATTTTGTACATCAGTGGGGAGAAAAGAGCTAATAAGTTATGGATGTTCTGCATGATTTGCCTTAAGCATATTATAAGGCCTTTCCCTTTCTAACCCCAAATTATCTCACTAGGTCTGACTGTGGGAAAGGGGGAGATGTTTGCATATTCATCTTAGAAGAATTTTCCATCTGTGTGATGCATAAGTGGGTTTTCTGGGAAAAGAGAAGGGGGAAAATATCATCTAATTTGTAGCTGTAACATTTGGGGATGAGATTAATTTTTTCAGCACATTGCTCATTTCTCGTGCAGCAGAAAGCTTGCACAGAAAGCCCTGTATGATGTTGTGCACCCCTCATGGATGACCAAGATACTTAATTGGTCCTTTTTGGAGGAGAGGATCTTTACAATTTTGGAAGTCCTTTAAATTTAACATGTAAAAATCTCATTCCTGTCACACTCTTTTTCCTGTTCTGGAGGCAAAAAAAGCAATCCATGTTGGCTCTAGGAATATTCTCCCAGCAGAGCAGAACTGAAGTGCATGGTTTTCTGCTCCTCCTTAGAGCCTGTGCATTTGTCCTGCTTTACTGTAGAAACTCATGCAAAATCGGGGAGATAAAAGTATGGGGCAAAGGCTCCCAGTCTTACCCTGAGTCTTCAAGAAGACAGAGAATCTGTCTTTCATTGGCAGTATTTATGATACCCTCTTATGTCTCTGGTTTTGTCTATACTTCCTTACAACTTTCACTCCAGGCATTAAAACTGCCATTTGAGAGCATCTCTGCTTAACCGCCCTAATCACCTCAACAGCGTCTTTGCAAGGCCTGTCAGCATCTCAGATGGAAAGCAATAACTGATCAGAAAACAGCAGCAGTAAGCAGTGTAGGATTTGGTAGCATCTTCCAGCCCTTAACCAGGCCACTTCCAAGACCCAGATCATGGTAACAGGGATTTGCAGTCAAAACTGCTCCCTGAGTCCTGCAGGTATCACTGCTGGATAGCCACTGGCTTGGGGGATGATAGAAATGAGGAGGAGATTGCTGCAGTACAGTGGAAAGTTGGTTTGACTTTTGAAGCTCCTCATCAAAGGAACCTCAAGTACTTTCAGTGTTTAATATCTTAACAAATCCATATTAGCTTCTTCAGTGTTAAATACTGTAGAACACTTTTCTCATCAGTTTTGCTGTGTTTGTAGTTTTTAGGAAGGCATTAGTATATCTTCGCAATTAAAGTAAATTCTACATTTTCACAGCAGTTTTTATTTTAACCTTATTTATTTCTGCAGATGGGGATATCTTTAGTTGTGCATTTTCCCTAAAAATGCAGTTTCTGATAGCACATTAAGGATATAAATGTCCAATTAACATAAGAAAACTCCCATATAAAATGGAATTAAGCTCTTCCTAGGTTTCTAAATCTGTGAATGTTTTCACCTGTATCTTTTAACTCACTTGACAAGTATATTTGTGTGGACAAGCTGGATATCACAGAACAGAATCCCATGTTTATAATACAGAGTCTGCAGATGGACAAAAGCATTGGACTGCTGCATTAAATGGCTTTCATATTTAACAAAAAAAATCATCCTATTTTAATGCAAATTCAATCTTGAATCTCAGAATCATAGAATCATAGAATAGTTTGGGTTAGAAAAGACCTTAAGACCATCTAGTTCCAACCTCCTTGCCATGGGCAGGGACACCTCACACTAAACCGTGCCACACAAGACTCTGTGCAACCTGGCCTTAAACACTGCCAGTGATGGAGCATTTAAAAGTTCCCTGGGAAACCCATTCCAGTGCCTCACCACCCTTACAGTAAAGAACTTCCTCTAGTAAAGAGCCTTCTAGATTTATATTTCTTACAGTGAAAACATTCATGTCAGTGTGGAAGTTATTTTCTTTTCCAGTTGCCCATGAAGTCTTACACCTGGTCCTTCTAGTTGCGCTGTTAAATATGTTCTTTTTGTTCAGGTTAGATTCCTAGGGCCTGGCAAAGAATGAGGCACTCAACTTTAAACAAGGAAGACATTATTTACAGACAAATTCTGCTTTACTGTCAAAGGTGAACAGAGAAACCATGTCTCTGATGACCTGGAGTACCTGCTTCGTGCAGTTAAGCAACAGAAGGGGAACTTACCCTTTTGTTAGTTCAAGTAATTCGTTGTGTCTGCTTTATGCACCAGCGATTTAAGAATGCAGAGTAGTTCTCACTTGGCTCTCCTCAGTGGACTCAGCTGATGAAGTAAAAGCAACTAAAGTGATTGCTTGTATGCAATTGGTCTGTATCTCCTTTCAGCTATCATGCTAATGCGTTTATGGAGAAAGAAGGCAGAGGGAAGCGATCTATTTTTAACACAGTTTCTGCTCTCTGAAAGCTTTTGATACCTCTCTAAGGAACGTGTCTGGATCTGTTTCCGTTTTACATTTCCTGGGACCTTGTGGAAGTCTTAAGTTCCTCCTTTATCTACAGGGACAGAAGTGTTCCTAAGGCAGGTGCCCATTGCACCCTTCCAGCTTTTGCAGTGGAGGAGCTAGACCCTATTAAAACACCTCCACCTACTGGGGAAAGGATGGCTTAACTGGTGACGGAAAACTGGGGTCCCTGAATTAAAGCAATTGTCCTTGCCTGCGGATGCGCTGATTCAAAACAATGGTTTCCTTTCATCACATCCTCACAGCATCTCATCTTCCCACACACGGCTCTGATCAGTCTGCTGCTTACTCACCTTGAACTTTGCGTCCCTTTTTCTCTCCCTTAGCTCTGGCACATTTTTCTCACCATCACAGCTAAAAGCATTTATGCTGCTTTCCAGGGATTTAATCTCTCATCACCCGAAGGTTCCCCATCTTCTTCATAGCTAAACTGATCTCTGAAATACTCACACTTTGATCACAGATGGGTGTCTGAGGAATTCCTCACTAGTTCTGCAGTTTTCTAAGTGTGTCTATACCCTGGGCTTTGGGCTGGAAACCTCTCTGGGCAAGCATCTAGTGATCACAAGCATCTTTGTGAAATGTAGGTACAAAGCACCAGGTTGTTCTCAATCACAAGCACATACCTGTTCTAGTGTCACTGTCACTCATATTTTACAGTTTTCTCTGACTGGGTTGAAAGTGAGTAGAGCTGCAGCTGCTTTTCTTGGGCAACTTATCACCTAAAGCATGGATACTTAAGATCTTATTTACCCTGATGAATGAAGCCTTCTCACTCTCTGTATCATTTCGAAAGTACAGTTGACTCTCTGTTACTCATCAGGTATAATTGCTTAGTGACTAAAATCAGAAACCAAATCCTACATTTTTGTGTATGTATAAATAACTCTTCTGCAGTCAAAAGTTCTACAGCTTTTGTCCAGTTTATTGCTCTATGAAAATTTCTTGTCTTTGTTAGAAGGTATAGCGAGCCCTAAATGAATGATCTTTACTTTCTTTGTACTTCTAAGGAATGATTGCCAAAAAGTAGTGACACTGTAGCCACATTTTCATCCTGTATGAAAGCCACCAGCCAGGCATTAAAAAGGAGCCCAATACTTTGTTTAGTCACTCCAGAAAGTATTGAATTTCAAAGGATTGTGCAAATGAATAAGAATTAATTGCACAAGGAAAGGAAAAAAAAAAATTTGGATCTCAAATGTAGGCTTCATACAGCTGAAGAAAGCCCAAAAAAGATAAAGTAACTCATGGAAAAACTGCTACCAGGAACATCTCTTCCTCATGCTCCAAAACCCCACTTCTGTCAAGGACACTGGATTCTTTATCTAATTCATGCTGCTTGCTTTCTTCAATGGCTATTGCAGCTAGGCAAGCATTTCTGAAGCCAAATGTCTGATGAGACTGTCATGAACATGAACAACATTTAAGCTGTGTAAATCTAAAGAATCAGCAAAGAATCTGCACCCTAAGGAAAGTTTGTTATTGCGGCTTGTGCACAGCTGGAAAATCTCATCCCTCTAGTAACTAAAACAATTTAATTAGCCCTAACTTGAGCTGCTCTGTTATTACATTGGTTCCTGACAAATCCGTTTCACAGCATTTTCCCCTCAGTGTTTACTTTAGTGCATTACTGCTAGGAGGAGTATTTTCAGAGCATTTGGGGTCAGCTGCCTGTTCCCCCTCTCCAGCCTTTCAGAAATGCTAAGTAAGTTGTTCTTACCTGTTGAATTCATATGATTGCCTCCAGGTTCCAGCAGTTCCTGTGTAAACTAGCAAATCCCACTTAGGCAATTCAGGCTCATATTTTACACAGGCCATCGGATCTAATGAGGCAGCAAAATACAGCTGCCAAAATGTAATTTTCATTAAAAAATGTATCATCTACCATCACAAGCTCAAGGAAACTGGTGGGGCTGGAGAAGAACCATCATGCTTTTCATTTCCAGGGCACTGGTGCTGCTTGTGTCATCATGCACTTGCTCTCTTGTAATGTTGGTCCAACACTCACTGCAAGAGATGGTCAGACCAAAATCACTGCTAATGACAACCTCAGCACACAGATTAAAGAATCAGCCTATCTCCTGAAATGCTCAGCCCACAAGTTTAGAGTTCAAACCAATTAGGAAGTAGCTGAGCAGTAACCTGGATAAAATCACCCTGTGGATATAGAAGGGCTTTTAATTTCCAAATATTATTCATTTAACTCCTTTTACTTAGCGTCTGATTAATTTCATATGCAAAAAGCTTTGAAATGCTTATTAATATCAGTCTGAACTGCACTTTAGTGATATCCACAATCAAGCCACAAGACTGCTTTGAGCTTCCCTATCCTTTTTTCCTGTCAAAGCTATAATACTGAATAAGAAGCAGTTTCATACATTTTAAGGAAACCATAATTTCCCAGAAGCAGCCCCCTTTAATGCTATATTTGCTTTTGACTGAAGGGAAAATAACAGATGAAAACCACTCAAAAAAGCATTATTTTGGTAAAAGCTATTTCAGCCTCTGAGGTTCACAAATTGCATTTGTAAGTCGAGTCACAGCTCAGCCATATGGAAGCAGAATAACTATATGGGTCCTTCCTGTGGTTTTATTAAGACTTTTGTAGTCTTGAGCATACACAGTGACTGAATGTGAATTTAGAGCACAGTCTTTATCCAGCTGTTTGCCTTGGGAGGTTGAAAGATTCATATGCTCCATTTTAGGAAATGTGTAATATCTCAAACCCACTTAGGGCTTGAGGTATCGCATTTTGGACTGTTCCTCTTCAAATCTTATTTATATGATAATCAATTCCAAGTTGCCATGAATTAAAATAAAGGCAGACAAAAAGGCAACAATCTCCTCCCTGCTGTCCCTGGATGTGCAGGAACTGTGATGGACTGTGTTGTGCTGCTTCATCTCTGATCGCACCTTTTGCACCAATGGTCGCTGTGAACATGTCCCTGAAAGCTTTTACCTGTACCTTCACAAATCTTTCTGGATCTGTGGCTCATACTTCTCTTTGCTGCATGGAGTACCACAAGAAGAGTAGAAGAGAGTCTCTTTCCTGACGCAGATGCTCCTTCATCCCAGTAGGAAGTCCATTTGCAGTCCAAATTCTCCCTTCCTTAAAGACACTCCACTACCTTTAGTTTTACCAAGTCATCACCCCCACACCATGAAAGTTGTTCTTGCTGGTTTTGTGTTGGCTGTGGGGAAACAGACAAAGAGTAGCCAACCAGGTACACAGTTGGAAATCCATAGTCAAACAATACTTGATTCCCTAGGAAATCTCTCAGGAATCCTTTGAACCAGTAAGATGAGTTTATTGTAATCTAGTACTTGAAAGCATGTGGCTTAGATGCTTCTGAAACCATCTAAGGGTAAATTTAGCATCTCCCATGGAATAATGGTCAGATTCAGTCAAAATACTCTGCACCTACTGGTATTCTTAACAAAGTCATAACAAGGCAGTGAATGGTCTCCTTTGTTCAGGTTAGTTGTCTGTAGAGTGGTTTGGTATTTTGAGAGGAAATGCAATGCATTGGACCTAAAAGAGTATGTGTGACCTGATTTAGCAGAGCACATAAATCACTTTTGACTGTATAAGTTCACACCACAATAATATTATAGAAAAAGGGACTTCTGCCTTTGAAAGCAGAGTTTAAAGATGACCTGAGCAATTAATACAGGTTATAGCTCCATATGGCCTGAAATCACTGTCAAGCACTCAATATATAACCACCCATGGCAATTTATGGGGCAGCTGGCATTGCCTAAATTTGGGCCTTGGATGCCAGCTTAACTGCGTGTTTACGTCTTTCATAGCATCCAGCTACTGACATTTTCAACTGCATCTTTCCAGTACAAGAATGGACAGACTTCTTCATTCTTCATTTACTAAAAAGGTCAGAGTAAATAGGCACAGTATGATGTTCCAATAGCCTTTTTGAAAGGACAAGGGAACATGACATAGACCATCTCCCTTTCTCCCTGTAACCTTGGCAAGAAGATAGTCGAGAGACAGATAATTCAAACATTACCAACTCCCAGAGTCTGGAAACTAGAATTAAGGCTGGACACAGTCCTGAGCCATCAATCTTTGAATGCATCCAGTATCCAAGGACTCTTACTTTTTTAGATGCTTACATTCTTCATCAATCTAGACTCCATCTTTTTATTAAATTGCTACTTAAAATTTTCTTTTTATTGATGAATGTTAGCAGATATTGGTCGACAGAACAATACAAGAGCATCGTGTTGATTTGTGACAACTTTTTTTAATATCCAGTGCATGTGTTACAGAACAGAAATTAATGTTTTTTCTGCAGAGTAGGAGAAAAGGAGTAAGAGTTATTAAGACCATTTATTTCCAAAGGTCTGCAATGGAAACTAAAACTGCTCAGTGCCATATTTCAGAAACCTTGATAGGCTATATTCTTCTAAAGCTCCATGTTGAAACATAACTGCTGACAAGCATTATTACTTTCCTGCATTGTGTAAGATGGCTATTTCTGCCATTCTATTCTGTCTGGCAGTCTTTTGCTGGCTGGGACCTGCAACCTGTTGGTTTGGGGATTAAATTTAATATGATTCTGCTTCTTTGTTGTTAGGGCATATTGTCAATATTGAAGCCCACAAAAGCACCAGTGATAACCCATGTTTTGACAGCTTGTCGATAATTCTGGTGTTATGATCAAAAGGGTTGTAGTAGGACTTATATCTTGCATCAGGTGAACAGAGAGATTGACCTTATTGAGAGAAAGGTGAAAAAAAAAATTCAGTTCACTTTTATTGCTAGGAAGAGAGCTGAAGACAACAATTGTTTGGCAAAAGCACTCTAAAATGGTAAAGTGAATGGATCTTCTGAAATGTACAGTCAACAGATTATTGCTGAGAGAAATAGCTGGTCATTAGATATTGCCATTTCCCACCTGATCACTTTCAAAGGAAAGTGAAAATCAGATCTTCAGAGATTTATCAGATATTTAACCTTAACTGTTCTGTCTGTCTTCCACCATCACTATCACATCCCACAAGTCTTTAAGGAATGCACACAGAGAAGCTTTATTAAAAAAATGATCCATGGTTTGCTCTTGTATATTAATATTTAAGCCACTTCCAGCTGGCATTGAAGGGCTACCACCTCAAGTATATAGGTCACTAGCAGCTAGAAAAATCTCACAGAAACCAGAGGATTTATGGAAGCAAGGTGTAGGAAAATGTGAAAATCTTTTATATGTTATTTTGTGTTATATTTGCATCCACATCTGCCATATAAACTCTTGTGTACCTCAGGGCAGAAAACTTTGATTTTCACAAAAGATGAACTTTGAGTTGGTTTGGAGCCAGCACTGTTCTGTGGTGGGCACCATGGGAAGGTTTGAGTTTAGGCTACTCGACACACCAGAATGCTTAACTTGGCCCCTTATGAGTGCTTATTTGCTTTCATTGCCTTCTTAGAGCATGTTTTTTCAAGTCACATTTAATTAAGATGTCTAAGTAGCCTGACTAGACAGTACAAATGACACATTATGCCCCAACACAATTCCTTGGAATATTAAAGCAATTTAACTGCAGTTCACCTGAGTCTTGTGAAAATAGGCTAAAAATAATCTTGCTTTCACTAGTAAGAGAATCAGGGAGTTTTTTGTGTCTGGATGAGGGTTTCTTTTTGTGGTACATAGTGTGTGATACTTAAGTTCTCACTCTACGTAGTAAAGTGCTTGAAAGGCATAATAATTAATCAAGCAGAAATCACATAAAGGGAAATCAAATAACACACAAACAGTACTGTATCTTAGGGCAGCACTATTAAGGAACTGGTTTTCACATTAGAGAAATGCCATATAAAAGGAAAATGCCTGAGGCCACATAAAAGGAAAATTGCCAGATCCAAGCTGTACCAGGCAGGGTGATTTCAGTGGAGTCAGGAATACACTGACGACAATGTCCAAAACACCAAGAAAACCTTATTTGGAAAGCTGTGTAATGTTTGGGTCAGACTGACTTGAGGCAAAAAAATCATTAATATTGGGAAAAGTGAAGCAAAAGACTGCTAAGGAGATTAGAATCTGTCTTGCAAGAGCAGGCTTAAAGGCAATTCCTTATTAATCTTAGAGGAAAGAAAAAAAAGGCCTGAGTGCAGCATGATTTTGCTCTGTAAATACTCCAGAGACAAATAGGACAGGAAAGAAGAAGGATCTAAGCTACAAAACAAAGCCAACCCTCTTGGAAAATCAGTGCAGATGGGGTCTGGTACTCCACATTGTGTCCTCCAGCTGAAAAAAAGTAATCAGCCCAAATATTTCTGACAGCAGCGTTGCCTAATCATGCTGCATTCAGGAGAAAGCCAGGCAGGCACATTGCCAGAGCCACTTCAGTGTTCCTGGGCAGGGAACCAAACTGTATGCAGACAGCACACCCAACAGATTCCTCTCTGCATCCATTTTCTTCCAGAAAGCCTGCTTTCTGTAAAATATTACAAGCCTTAATGTTTGTAAGCAGGTTTATTAGTTTAAAATATGATACATAAATTGAGTGGTTTATTGCTTCAGAAAAACATTGGAAGTTTTGTCAGCAATTTGCTGTGGAAGACATAGAAAAGGAGATGCACCAATCAGTTGAGAACATCTTTTTTAAGGTGATAGGCTTAAATCAGTACTCTCAATTTATGCTGAAAACTCATGTGAGTCTGGCAGACTCAATTAAAGCTTACTAAGCCAACAACTATTCTGCACGGCTCCCTGTAATACATGGATTAGCTCTCATTGGCCTTGGAATACTCCACTGTGTGTAGAAAACTGCTGCTTTTGTAGAACTAAAATTATATGATCTATCAGATCATCCTTCATAATTATACTTCAGATTATTGTACTGAAAGAGAAATCAGAGAGGCAGCTAGCTAAATATTCAGAATAGCACTTTTATATACAATTATAACTGCATGTTGTCATCCAGTACAAAACATACAGTATCTATGTGACATGTAGGGCAAGACAGAGAGTATAAAAATACTTTGTGAAGTTGTCCAAGAAAAAAATGTCAGACTTCTGGCAGAAGTATACCCTATGCATTATTTTTTACAATAAAGCATCTCCAAGTCAATCGGTAGAGGTGTTTGTGAGTCCCAAAGGTTACATGAATCTGAGCATAAGCCATCATTCACTCAAATATTGGATCTGCAAATTCTATAATTGTCATCTATTGTCATTGCTTAAAAAATTCTATTTGTCCAACAGAAATTCCATGGAAACTGAAGAAAAGAAATCTCTTCTTATTCTACTGGCCATTCACAGACCATGGTCTCCAGTATAGCAGATGATTGGCTCAAGAAAAACGTGTCTCTTTGCTGCAGAAGCCCTTTCTTTCCATTTGTGTCTCCAGAGAAGAAGGGATGTGTTAGTGAGAGGTGAGCACGACCCTATCTTCTGTGCAGGAGCTGCAAGTTCCCTTCTCCTTCCCCTTTCCTCCGCTCCACAACCATTGTGTAAAAGGACCAAATCTGCATACACCACACTGCACTGGGACAGGGCAACACCTAGTTTAACGTGTAGTTAGTAGAAATAGCTTCTTTAATGAAATACAATTTCCTTGATTCTTTGTGCGAGTCAGAACACAGATGAATTGGATTAGGTGCCCTCCATTAGCTTGTTACATCTGATACCTCATTTTACATGGCCAAGGGACTCCCTGTAGCAAAGCTCTGATAATCCCAGCCACCACATGAGTCAAATTATATGCTGTGTGATGCTGCGCTGCCCTATGGCAGTTGGGACATTGGCAGTCAATGCAGCCTTTGTCCTCCTGGTGGTATTCTGGATGTATGGATGGATTTCAGTTTAGTGAGGGTTATTCCACTTAGTCTTTTGAAGAAAGAACACTGTTTTCTCTTGAAGGAAACACAAAACCATATTGCTGGACGGCTCTTAACACTGACTAGAGCAGCAGAAAGAAAGTCAAAGGATTTCCTTGCTGTGCTCATCACAGGCAAGTTGATGGACATTCCATCTGAGCCCTTACCAGCTTGTGTCTCCACAAGTTTTAGGTCAGTTAAATTCCCTCTTTTTTCATGCACCTCCTGAGACTGAAGTAATCTTACTTTCCTGATGTTTTCTGTCCTTGATGTTTATTTTAGTCTCTCAGATTTGCACCCACAAGATTGTGTAATCTCTTTGAATTTTGTGCACTTTTAAGTAACTCTATCATGAGCTTAGCATGCTGAAAACTGACTTCTGCAAAGTTCTACAAAAGCAGCAGTTTTCTACACACAGTGGAGTATTCCAAGGCCAATGAGAGCTAATCCATGTATTACAGGGAGCCGTGCATAATAGTTGTTGGCTTAGTAAGCTTTAATTGAGTCTGCCAGACTCACATGAGTTTTCAGCATAAATTGAGAATACTGATTTCAGCCTATCACCTTAAAAACCGCAGAAAAATATTCAGAAATAGGATCAGATTTCATAAGCTTAGGAGAGACACTTTGGTTATGAGTCATTAAAATGAACATACCACCAACAAAAGCAAAGTATGACTCTGAATGTTCTGGGACAGGAATGTGTTAGAAATCGTATTGCATAAAAGAAACCATTTACGTGAAAGCACAATCTTTGATCCTGCTTATGCAGGAGGTTTCTGGAAAATGGAAATGCAGGAAACCTTGCAGTTGAAAAAATATGTGAGATTGATGGCATATTTCAGATAAAGAGGGAATCAATAATTTAATCATTCTTTCATCCTTGGCTGAATTTCCTCTTTACCTATAATAATACTAATGCTGATATGAGGCAGCAGAACAGACTTTATCAGTAAGAGGACTATGTTATCAAGTCCCAGGAGTGATGCGTGTCTGAATTCTGGTTCTTTAACGTGGCAATACTACACCTGATCAAAACCAGATCCACCTTATTCCTGAGTCTTCAAGACATGAGTTTTTAACATTTGCTGGAATAAATGCAATTTTGTCACCTGTATCCAGTGCTGAATCTCTCCGTATCATTATAGCTGAAGAAAGAAAACTTTTTGATGTAGATCTTTAGGTCTAAAGGAAATGTAAAACCAGAAACTATAAGACATGCCTCCCCTGTGAATTATTAATGAACATAAGTCACTAAACATAAGCCCTGTAAAGACTTTGATAACTCCCATTTGCCTAGTCTTTTTGCATCTAGTAAAACTGGGGGCAGTTGGCCAGAAGGGGTGTTCACTACTCAGGGACAGACTGGGTATCAGTTTGCGAATGGTGAGCAATTGCATTATACATCATTTGAAGATCTTGGGTTTTATTGCTCTCTCTCTTTTTTTTCTTTCAGTACTACTACTACAATTATTATTGGTTATTGTTATTGTTGTTACTTTATTTTTATTATTAAACTGTTGTTATCTCAACCTGGAGTTTTACCTTTTTCAGATTCTCCTCCCCATCCCACTAGCAGGAAGGTGGGTGTGCAAGCAGCTGCATGGTACTTAGCCGCCAGCTGAGGTTAAACCACAATGGTGGTTTGCAATCAAAAAACATCAAGATCATTTATTTAGAGGAAAAGTGATGTTTAGGACATCTGCTGTATAGGTCTAAAACATATCTATAAAAAATACTTTTTTCTATTTCAGCCATTGTTATAAACTGTTGGAGAAATATGAATCTCCACCAAAAGACTTCCATTATAACTTCAATGTGCTAAAGTCGCCAAAACTTTGCAACAGCTGTAGTTGCTCCTGTGCTTGACTATTAAGCATCAGAAATAAGACTTTACAATGCGCCCTTTTCTTATAGGGGAAAAGGTTAGTCCCTTTGTGTGATGTATGGTTATAGAACTTAGTAAAGTATTGTAAATCTGTGAAAGTATTACTTAAGAATGATTTCTAATCAAATTATTTTTTTCCTATAGTAAGTGTTAGAATCACCAGAGATTCAAAGGCACTCATCAGCCATCTCTAACATCACTTAATTTACATGAAGATCTGCCTGTTTACATAGGTATATTGGGATAAGAGTGATTAATGCTAGTAAGCTGGGCAGGTAATTTAATTAGCTGGTAAGAATTCTGTCTTGGAATGCCTCATTAATTTGTTGTGAGCAGCTATCTCCAAAGTGCATCTATTAACACTACAAAAGGGTATATTCAAATGTGACACACATACAGACAGTTACACCTAGAAAACTGCTTTTAGTAACTCAACTGGAGCTGGAAAAATGTCCTGGAGAGTCTCATGTGTTTAGTACCTTCAAGATGCAACAATTCAACAGAGAGAAGGAGACAAGCAGCATCTGAGGGGTTACCACTGAGCAGGAGTGTAGGATGGAGCCCTGGATGTGCTACAAGAGACACACAAAGACCTCCTGCCTCTAAAATCATTCCTGAAAAGAAATTCATCACAGGGTTGCCAGGAAGACCCTACTGCAGAGAGCAAGTGTGCTGACAGGTAGAGAGAAAAGGACAGATTTTTCCTCATAGTTTGAGACTCCCAGAAGAGGCCAGCAAAGGGCCAGAGGAGCCCTTCCTCAGACATCTTCTGTTCCCTGCACCAAAAGAAAACTACTTCTCTGTGCCTTAGCTTCATCACATGGACAGGTATTGAGGTGACAGGGTCACCCAGCTGACAGCTCACTATTACTCTATTTTCTTCCCTGCCTTCTATGTAACTATAACACCCAGAAACTATTTCAGTCTTTCATCCCTTGGAGGAACAATACTTTGAGCATCATGAAAAAGTGAGGAAAAAGCTCTATATGCTGCTTTAAGCACTTCTTCTGAGAGGAAAATAAACACATTCTGATCTGACAAACCAGCTTTAACAGATCAAAGTATGTATAGATTTAGGCTGTGTCAAAGTTAGGCAGATCACTGCTGCAGTGTAAAGGAGTGCTCCCTCCAGCCTACACACTAGCTTCCCTTTCTGGGGGAACTATGTGATTGAAGCAGGGTGATGTCTGCAATGGATGTGACTGGATACGTCTGCGTGCCAGAAGGCTCGTGTAGGTGTCATGGTCAAGATGTCATTTTGAGGAGAATTCAGACAGCTTCGGAAGGATGTCATGAGATACTGCAGCCCCGCTTGAGCAGCTAGCAGGATACTGAGGCTGTCTCTGCTCCCTCCCTCAGCATGACCAGGGTCAGCTTGGCTTGAGCACACGGTCGGGTGGTTGTACTCTCTCCTGCACAGCAAGAACCTGCTCTACAAAAGAGATGTGGACAGGCTGGAGAGGGTCCAGAGAAGAGCAAGAGAGATGATCTAAGAACTGGGAAGCCTGCCATGTGTAGAAAGGAGGAGAAAATTGGATTTGCTCAGCCTAAAGAAAAGAAGCTTAGGGAAGACTTTAACCATCATGTTCCAGCATTAAAAGGGTGGCTGCAAAGAAGATGGAGACTCTTTTTTACAAGGAGTTACATGAAAAAGACAAGGGATGATGAGTACAAGTTGCTTGGGAAGATTCTAGCTGGACACAAAAGAAAAAGGTTTCACAATGAGAGCAATAAGTTACTGGAATAATCTCCCAGGAAAGTGATGGATTCTCCAGCACAAAACACTTTTAAGATTTGGCTAGACAGTGTACTGGGCTATCTAGTCTAGTCATGCTTTTCCAAGTAAGATTGGACCTTACTTGAGTGATCCTTCGGCCCCTTCCAACCTGATATTCTATGATTCTGTGATTCCGTTAAGCTCTTCCATGAGCCACAGATAAGCTCAGGAGGCAGCTAAGCTCCACCTAATCCTGTGAAGAGTCACTCTATCATACCAGGGAACATCTACTGGGACCAAAGAAAGCAATTCTAATGGCCTGGCATTAAAAATCTAATCTAACAGTGGCTTTCCATTAATTAAGGAAATAAATCAGCAGAAACAGAGGTAGGTTTGATCATCTCCTCAGCCTGAGGGTTTCAATTACATGATTACTGTGATTCCTATGAATGTATCATTACATACGGCTTATCTCTTCTGTAGCTGGCAGGTGATCTCCCACTAGACTACCCTTCAGACCCAATGTCCACAGTTGGGAAAAATTCTATTGACTGAAGAAATTTGCCACTGACACCAAGCTTCACGTGTTCAACAGGCACCGGTAGAACACTGGTTCTGGAAATCAAGACACCCTCTACTTTATATAGGGTCAGTTAAAAACAGCTCTGGATGATTAAGAAATGCTTTACTCTGTCCTGACCTGGACCTTTGACCAGATACTCCTGTAGTGGACTTCCTAGTCATAGACCCTCGAGAGAACATCCAAATTGTTTGAGTTTCATCAGCACTACCATCACATTCAGCCAGGGAGACAGCCCAGATTCACAGCAGTAGCAATATTAAAGATTAAGCTGAAATACTGTCTTCTCCTGTTACAGCAAGTGATGTTGCAGTAGTAAAAGCTGGCACTCACAGGAATAGTTGGGAAACACAATTCAGACCAGCCGTGCTACCAAGTGGAAACACAGCACAGATGACTGATATCATGGCAAGGTGGAGGGATGAGGTGCCAGCACTGATACTGGGCACTGGGAATAGGGTAGATGCTTCTTTCTGAGAAGTATAAAATGGGATGCTCGAAAATGCAGCAACCACGGACAAACATGGCTTCATCAATTACATATTTCATGACAGAACTCCCTTCTCAATTGCGCTACGTATGCCACTAAACAGGACAATTTTTCTGTCTTACTTTTATAGGGGCACATAGAATCATAGAATCATAAAATAGTTAGGGTTGGAAAGGACCTTAAGATTATCTAGTTCCAACCCCCCTGTAATAGATTTAGTGCAAAGGCAGGTGTGTGCCATATAATAATATTTTGTCTAACAGGTTAATACAGCCAAAACCATCAGCTCCTCCACCACACACCTATGCAGGAAGCAATGGATCCTGCTGATGTTAATCTTTACTAATGCGGTCACAGTACAAGTAACATAAACTAATCCACAACAGTGAACCTAGATACACCTTTGTGACTTCTCCATTTGCTTAGGTTTTAGCAAAGGTCAGTAGTGCTGTGAAAAATCCTTGAGTTAAAGTCATGCTGACAATTTCTCACTATGTCCTGTCTGAGGAAGCCAAGCCTACAAGGAAGCTCCAAAGGTCTGTTTCATGGCCCTTTATAACATACATATTTTTTCCTATATGACAAGAGTCATATTTTAATCTAAGTCTGTGGAATCAAAAACACTCAGACAAAAATAAAGCATGGAAAAAATAATATTTAATGAAACAAGAAAGTGTCTGTGACCTTCTGGAATAATTTATGAAGTCCAACACACAGGTTAAGCTCTCTGAGAATGTCTAAGTACTGGAAAAATACTGAGGTCCTTAAAGCTGGCTGCTCTTTTAACTCCTTTCCACCACAACGGCTTCATCAGCTTCAGATGCACAGCACTGCCAGGCTTAGCTCTGCCCTAGACAGGTGAATAACTCTGCTCATAAAATGGGCTGTTACTATTTGAAGCCAGTTTTCTTTTTCTCTCCCTCCAAGCAATGATAGGCAGAAAATAAAATCTTGTAGTGTAAAGTTAACGATGTTGGAATTCAGGCAAACAGAGAAGCACTGTATCTTACATGCAATGAGAAAATATACTTTACTTTTAAACCAAATTGGAATAAAATTAGCTAGAAAGTAGGAAGCATGCTACAATTCAGTCCCAAATGAGCCCGTATCTATGACTGGGATCTGCAGTAGTGGCTGCTGCAGCGCAGTCCATGTGTCAGGACATGGGACATGACTGGTGCTCCAAGGCTGGACTGGGAGGTGTCCTCCCACAGATGATGCAGGCAGACAGAAGTTATGGTGAGCACCACCACCTTGATGTCACAGAATCACAGAATCATAGAATAGTTAGTGTTGGAAAGGACCTTTAGATCACCTAGTTCCAACCCCCTGCCAGGGGCAGGAACACCTCACACTAAATCATGTAATCCAAGGCTATGTCCAACCCAGCCTTGAACACCGCCAGTGATGGAGCATTCACAACCTCCCTGGGCAACCATTCCAGTGCCTCACCACCCTTACAGTAAAGAATTTCTTCCTCAGATCCAATCTATACTTCTCCTCTTTAAATTTGAACCCATTACCCCTTGTCCTCTCACTACAGTCCCTCATGAAGAGTCCCTCCCCAGCATCCCTGTA
>JASSUY010012202.1:0-14324 GCA_032466535.1 Forpus xanthops
TTCTTTTTTTTGTGTTTGGTTTTTTTTTTTTTGTTTTTTTTTTTTTTTTTGTGTTTTGTTTTGTTTTTTTTTGTGTTTTTTTTTTTTCTCCTTCCCTCCCCAGATTTAGAAATGCAATGTTGAAAAGCATCTGTGAAGTTCTCGACTTGGAAAGGTCAGGTGTTAATAGTGAGCTCGTGACCAGAATCTTGAACTTCTTAATGCATCCAAAATCTTCAGGCAAGGTGAGATGCAAGTTGTTACACTCACTTTTACAGCTCTGTTTTGATGAAAAATGCAGCTGTCTTTATTGGTTATTGTTTGCATGCTACCAGTGGTGATACAGTTATGTTGTACCTACTGAAGTAGCAGTGGCTCTTGAAAGAGAGTAGTTCTACTCTTGCAGGCATCTACAATGGGTCAAAAGCTTAGACATGATATGCTTATATGTAAGTGCAGCTGTTACACACTGTTAGTGCCATATAGGTGTATGTAGTCATCACAGGAAGCTATGCTAAAATACCTTAAGTAGCTTTTGCTTTATGGGTGCATAGAGGGGAATAACCATAATATGTGAGCAGGAAAGAGGGGGGGGAAGGTATCAGCAAAGAAATAAAACATCAACAGGAAAATAAGCAGTCATATGTTACCTTGGTATGCTACAAGTTGGCAAGTGAATGTGATCACATTTAATCATCACAGGAAGAAATTTGTTGTAACACTGGAAAACTTGCATTAACTATGTATGCTTGTATACTAGTTTCTGCTGCCAGGACTATGAAACTCTTATTAATCTTGGGGTTTCAGTTTTTAGTCTAAGAGCAATACTTGACTCTTTACTGTTGTTCAGGAAATGTGCATGCTGACTTAAGTGCACTAGTATTGAGCAACAATAAAATTCAGTTTTGCATAAGACATGTCAGAATTCCTGCCTTTAAGTCTACTGAAGAGTTGTCAGCTAATTTTTTACCAGAAAAAAGTGTGCTTTTATGAGTTGGGAGTGTACAGGTAGGTAAAAGGTTCCTGCTAGGTTTCTTTCCTTGCTTCTTTTCCCTAACCCCAAACCTTTGAAGATTTGTTTGGTTAGGAGAGTGAAAGGGTTGCTTAGCTTAGAGCTGAGTAAAATGAAATTCAGTTCTATCTCTGCAATGAATTTCTGCTTAATGCAAAATGTTATGACTAAAGTTTAGTATATAAAATAGTCCTGGGTTTTGTTACCAAGACTCAGAGACCTCTATATTTGTTTACTTTCATGTGATCTGAAGCAATTTATATTTTTTTAATTCACTTTTGTATTTGTACTTGGCTTACACACATCCCTGTTTCTCAGCCATTGCCAAAGTCCAAAAAAACACCAAGCAAAGGTGGCAAAAAAGAGCGCAGTAGCAGTGGAACAGCAAGAAAAGCAAAACGCACCAAGTGTCCAGAGATCTTGTCAGATGAATCCAGTAGTGAAGATGAAAAGAAAGAAAAGGATGACTCTTCAGAAGAAAAAGAAAGTGAAGATGAAGTAATGAGGTTTTTTGTTTGCTTTTCAACGTATGGCTAAAAACATTTGTCTGCAGTTTGTCATTACATAGTTGTTCTTGATTGGTAATTCTTGGAACACAGTTGAGGGATAAGTGATGTTTAACTGAATGGATAGTTTAAAAAAAAAAAAGGAAACAGCTGCAGTTTGTAAGAAATTTTTGTAAATTTTTAATATGTTAGAGAATCAGTAAGATAAAAACCAAAGGTTCTTATTCTTGGCCTTATATAAAACCATTTGTTCTACATCATTTTGGATTAGCCAGGATTTCAGGCATAATTGATTGCATTTTTTGTATAATTTGTGATGACTTTATTGTAGTTTCATGAAAATTCCCAGTATCTATTTATTTGTTTTTTTCTGTGTAGGGTATGATTGGATACCTATGACTTAAGTTTGAATTCAGTACATTTCTCTGATCTACCTAACTGCACTGGGTTTGGGTATTCATTCCATGTTTCTCCTGAATTTCATGTTCTAATGTCTTTTTTAGGATTCTGTGTCTTGGATCACAAAGATAGAGTGAGCAACATAGTAAGCAGCCTAACAAAGATCCCTGCAACCTCCAAAGTGCTCAGCAATAGTTGAGCAGACTAAAGTCTTTGGAAACTGAAGTTGAATTGCATAGAAGCTTAAGTATTACAAGAGCACTAGTATGTCAAATTAGTTTGAATGTAGGAAATCAAATGGAAAATGGCTATATTTGTACAACTTTAAGATTGCAGCATTAAAAGAAAAAAAAGTTTAGGTTTATGGCACCCTTTAACATACCACAGGTTGGAGGATGTAGGCATCAAAACATTGCTACCCCAGCTTGTGAGAATCCTGCACATGGTGTGAGTGG
The DNA here is from genome assembly GCA_032466535.1 of Forpus xanthops. Classification (NCBI taxonomy): domain Eukaryota; kingdom Metazoa; phylum Chordata; class Aves; order Psittaciformes; family Psittacidae; genus Forpus; species Forpus xanthops. Next base: position 2,352 of record JASSUY010012202.1, read on the forward strand.
CTGGAATAGATTGTCCTCAGAGTTGTGTGTCTTTTGATTGCAACTGTTCCTTGAAACAACTGTGGTGATTTAAGCCCAGCCAGCAACTCAACCAGGCAGCCGTTCTCTCGCATACCCCCTGCTACTGGAGGGATGAGGAGGAGAATTAAAAAAAATATAAATCCTGCAGGTTGAGATAAGAACAGTCGAGTAACTAAGATACAGTACAAAGCTACTACTACCTACTATTACCACCAGTAATAATAATGGTAAGGGAAATAACAAGGGGAGTGAATATAAAACTAAAAGGGGAAAAGGAGAACAATAAACACTAGTGATGCACAATACAGCTGCTCACCACCTACAGACCAATACCCAGCCTGTCCTGAGCTGTGATCTGGGCCTTCCGGGTGACTTCCCCCAGTTTATATACTGGGTATGAAATATGCCTTTGGCTAGTTTGGGTTAGGTTTCCTGTTTCTGCTTCCTTCTGGTTTCTTGTGCCCCTCCTTGCTGTCAGAGCATAGAATCATAGAATAGTTAGGGTTGGAAAGAACCTTAAGCTGATCTAGCTCCAACCCTCCTGCCATGGGCAGGGACATGAGAGACTGAAAAGTCCTTGGTCAGAGTGAGCATTACTTAGCAAAAACTAAAAACATTGATGTGTTATCAAAACTGTTCTCAGACTAAAGTCAAAAATACAGCACTGCACCAGCTTCTAGGAAGGAGAAAAAAAATAACTGCTACAGTTGAACACAGGACAACTATACAAAAAATCTTAATTATTTGGAAGCAAAAGATATCTGAAATATTTTTGTGTGCTTGGGGAGCATAATTTTATAAGAAACTGGAATCTGAGTCCCAGGTTTGTCTTCTGACTTTCTACCTGGTGATCGAGCTTTTAGCAGAAATTTGAAAGCTGAAAAGTTGAAAAATCTTTCATTTCACTCTTTTAAAGTTAAATATTTACAATTATTTATTGAGCTAATTATAAGTAATTACAAATAGAAAACTGTAGCACAACCAAACTGCTAGTACCATCAGAAAGTTCTCACTGTTTAAGATTAAGAATCTACATAGAAGGAGAATGTGAAATGTAAAAGAATGTAGGAATACTTTTTATGGACATATTCCCACCATAGTATACGGGTAGAAATTGCTACCAAAACTCAGTAATCAAACTTGCTGATTTAGTTGTATTGACAGAAATGATAATTTCTACTGTGGAAAAGAAGTATATATTGTTTGGGTAGAAGCCATCATTTTGATCTTCTGGTTTTCTTCTTTATAGCCTCCTAGAAAAACATCTAAAAGAGAAAGATCTAAAAAGAGTACTTCCAAAACCAAGAAAGCTGTGAAGAGTGCAAATGTCAAGAAGGCAGATAGCAGCACTACTAAAAAAAGTCAGAACAGTTCTAGAAAAGGTAAATGCTTTGAATCTTTCATCGTACTTATAGCTTAACTGGCATGCTTATTAGAGAGCAAGCTTTTGCCCCTCATTGTGAAAGGAAATAGAACTTGGTGGATCCTTGGCTTGCTACTTGATGTTTTTTTCCTTGCAACAGTTATTAAAAAAGGTCTGTGTTGGGTATGCTTTGTAGCTTCTATTGAGTACATATATATACTTTGTATGTAAACTTCAAATATCAGCCGAGTTTCCCTTTCTGCTGGAAGAATGTTAGCAGAATTCGTTTGTGCCTCTTTAATGACTTCACACAAATCTTATCGATACAGAAGCATATATTCCCACTGTGCATGTCCTTTGTTCAGCAGCTTGTTGTGGTTTTTGTTAACATAAATATGGGTTCTGCATGTGTCTTACTGATATGCATAAAAGCTATCCATATATTGAGTTTATTAATACCTGTGTAAAGGTTGCAGCAGTGCATGTGGCGACAGTGGTTTCTTTCTCAGAATCTTTGCAGAAAAGGATCAGGGTAAGGTGGCAGGTGGTTCTCACAGACAACAAGTCTAACAACTCAGCAACGTGCCCTTGTGATAAAGAACACTCACAGCACTCTGGGCTGTTTCAGCACGTGTAGCCAGCAGCTTGAGGGAAGTGATTCTTACCCCTATTTGGCCCTTGTGAGCCTGCTTCCAAGAGCAGAGTCCAGCTGTGTGCTCCTGCGTGTATGACAGATGTGGACATAATGGAGTGAGTCTAGTGGAGGGTCACCAAGATGGCCAGGGGCTGGAGCACATGATACAGGGAGAGAAGCTGTGGGAATTGGGCTTGATCAGCTTTAAGAAGAGAGGAATAAAGGGGGGGTCATAATGCAGTCTGCAACTATTGAATGGGAGAGCATGGGGAAGGCAGGACCAAGCTCTTCATGTAAGTGCACAATGAGAGGATGGGAGGCACCAGGCACAAGTTGCCACCAGGGAAATTGCAATTAGAGGTGTGGGGCAGAAAAGCTTTACCATGAGATTGGTCACATGGAAACAGGGCCTGGACCAGTTGTAGGATCCATATTGTTGGACACGTTCAGAATTCAGCCTGGCAAGGCCCTGAGCAGCCAGTTTCAGTCGGCCCTGTTTTGAGTAGCGGCTTAAACCAGGTGATCTTGAGAGGTACTTTCTCACTTTAAATTCTCTTGCTTTCTGGGGTAAGAGCCATGCCTTTGTCACAATTGTAGTGTGAGTTACTAATGTAGCATATATTCGTTTTGCAAACATGTTTCATTTAATGCCAGCAATTGGCATATCCATGCTATAGCAGATCAGTTCAGATTGACTACCCTGCTTTTCAGCATGTTAAGAAAAGGAATGGTTAAATTTTCATGCACAGATTTATGCTGAACTTCCATCATAGCTTTATTTTTTCAGCAGAGTTAACTGGCTTGTGCTGAACTGCTGTGTATTTTCAGATTGGCTGCTGGCAGTACTAATGTGACTGACTCTGTGTGTGTACACTTTAGTTTGTCATCAGCACACGCACGCATATAAATGTCGTGTGTTTTCTGTATAAGTTGTGTAATATATTAATGATTTCTTTTGTACTCTTCCCATATTTCTGTTTTGAGTGTATGTTAAAATTCATAATGTTAAGTAGGCCTTTCTGTGAGCTCACTATCTACATTGTTTCGCATCTGCTCTAATGTTTTTGTTGTTGTTGGCAGTGCAGGAGCTGAGTGGAGTTGTTCAGTCTAATTTTTTTTGTTGCGGGAAGAGATTGTAGGAGTGTCTTTGTACCTCCTGACTGAACTACCTTTACGATTTTCTCAATTTGTTGTTGTGTTTTTTCCAATAGCATGTTTAGTAATGCAGCATTCCAGAATTACAAGATCCTTGTACACAGTGCTGCTGGGGGAAAAAAAAAAAATTCAAACTCTTTTTAAAGCAAATAAGTACTTTAAGATTCCATAAGACCTCAATTTAAAATTGTTATCATAAACCATTTTTTAGCTTGATAGATTAATCTGTCCCATACCTTTTAGAGTACGTACTGGTTTGTAAACTGATAGTTCATCAAGAGCAGTGCCGATAGCATTACCTACGTCTTCAAATGGATAGTCTGGTAAAATTTCTGTTTAAGGGAGAACATCTGCATCACATATTTGGGGAAAGTTCTGATACCTTCTGGTTTGGAGGAAGAAAGCGGGCAAATTGAAAATCTTTTAGTACAACTCAAATTATTCTTCCTATTTAGAAAGCGAGTCTGATGATAGTTCAGATGATGAACCTTTAATTAAAAAGCTGAAGAAGCCACCCACAGATGAAGAAATTAAAGAAACTGTCAAAAACTTGTTGGCCAATGCAAACTTGGAGGAAGTCACAATGAAACAAATTTGCAAGGAGGTAAGCAAGTATGATGGTGCAGTCTCATTTTAGGCAACAAGTTTTCTAGGAACTGGCTTTTGTCATTATAACAGAAGTGGAGATTTGCGCTTTGCACAATGGTTCAGAAACAAGCCAGTTTTGCATTGATTTATTTACTTGCTAACAGCTATAACAAGGAGAGCATTAAAGAATGCAACACTGATACCCAACATTAGAGTTGAAATCCTCAGAGAAGAAACAGCTACATGGAAAGTAGCAGTATTGCGTCCAAAACAAATGCCGTGTACCAAAGTATTTGAGATGTTGTGAGTGTGCAGTAGCTTGCTACTATCAAAAGGGTGGGCTGTGTCCTGTTCTCTGTGGATTTCTCTTGCTCACTTTGTTCTCATTCTTCATGTGTGCTTTTTCTGAGTCCATTCAACTCTCATCTATCAGCAAAAAAATTAATAGTTCTTATCTGAGTTACTGAGTTCAATGAATTCAGCAAGGAATTCATTGATTGTCCAGACAGATGCCAGGACAGGTCCATGTGGCTTGAAAAGGGAAAGGTAGGGAGAAGTTACTACACACAGACAATACTGTCACCTTGATGTTTTCTACAGTCAAACTGTGTGTTTGTTTTCCTGGTACTTCCAGGAGATTGTCTTGAGAAAATAAAACCAGAAGTTTAATGAGAAAACGATTTATTTATATTCTGTGCAAACTTTTTATCACAGTCCTTTTCTAGTCTTTCTAGCAGTCTGAAATTTGGGGTACTGAACTAAAATATTTTGCATTGGTTGTCAGTGTTGGCATCTTTTTCTTGTTTCTTTGGTCCTCTCCCACCCAGTTAACCAAAAAATAGTTTTAGAATAGCACTCAAATATGTTGGCTTTTCTGTTAGTCACCTGAAAGGATCACAATTTTACTTACTACCAAGAAAAAAAAGTAAATATCAGGATTTGATCTTTGTTTGGCTTCCTATGCTAGTGCAGGGATATTTGACACTTAGAGAGCATGTCAGACAAAGACTGGAGAATTCTTAATTGCCTGATAAGTCAAGCTAGGCATTACAATTTACTAAAATGAAAAATTATAGCATGAGTTTTGTCAGTGACTAAGCATAAAGTGTATTTAAATATTTATGTGGTCAAAATAAAGACAGGAAATAAGCTTTTCACTTCCCATAATTAACAGAGGGCATTTTAGTATGCTAGAAATACCAGATTTTGCCCTAATTTCATTTAAGCAACTTCTGTTAATACAGTACATTGAATGAAAGTAATTTAAGGTTTGTTTTTTGTTTGTTTTGTTCCTTTTTTTTTTTTTTTAGGTGTATGAAAACTATCCTAGTTATGACTTATCTGACAGAAAAGACTTCATTAAAAAAACAGTCAAAGAGGTAAAAACTTTATCATTGAAAACATGCTGGGTTGGGGTGTTTTTTCTTCAGCCTTTTAGAAAGGAGCATGGCATCCTATTACAGTTTTAATACCATCCTGTATAGCATTGGAAATTTAATGGTCGAGTAAACCTGAGCTCTGTTCCTAATTTGGTTTTGTTTGTTTTTTTTTTTTTTTTCCTTTTGTATATCTACTACTCTAATGAGTTTCTTTGGTAAGCAGAACTAAAATTAAAGCTATCAAGCTATCATCATTTTTGATGACTTTTATTCTCTGAAAGCTATGCATTTGCTTTAAATGACAGCCTTGACTGCAAGGTGCACTGTAATTCATCCACTGACTGTATATATTTTCGGTAACAATGCATGAGGTTGTATAAGTTCTGTAGACCTGCAAGCTTTGGCAGGGAGAGAAAGCAAAGAGGATAGGTAGATTTTCTCTGCATTTGTTCCTGGTAGATCAGTTATTATGTTGCCTTCAGAAGAGTTTGCTGCACTGAAGATTAGTGACCTAGTGATCAGTATTCATGACAAAGCATTTGTAGTCTCATCTGTGGTTGACAACTAGTAAAAAAATTTTCAAGTTCAATTACTTTTGTTTGCCTCAAACTAAAACTGGAACCTGAGAAGTGAGGTTTTTGTAGTGGAGTTAATAAAGTAACTTTCTCTTGTGGCTTCATTTGCATGTGTTGATACATGGCTATCTAGAAACAGTTGTGTCTATGTGCTGTGCACACATGTGTTGCTATCAGTGAAGGTGTAAGAGAGCAGTTTGTTTGCTGTAGGGAAGTTCTTTGGGTTTTGTGATAGCTAAACTAGAGTGCATTTTCTTGATAGTCTGATGGAAAAGGAGTAGCTGTATGTATCTGGATTGAGAGAAAGGAGAAAACTAATACACTTCTCTTTTCAGTTGATTTCATGATCTGATTTGACTGTGGGGAATGAAGATTCCTGGTTTTATGTTCCCATGGATTTGAAGATCTGATAGGCACCAGCAAAAGGAATGTGTGTTACCCTTGGTGGTATTTAGTCAGAGCTGATTCTGCTGATCTAATGTTAAGAGTGTTGATGTAAATTGCTTTGTGTGTCTTTTTTTTTGTTGTTGTTTGTTTGGTTTGGTTTGTTTTTTTTTTTTTTTTGGGGGGGAAACAAAGCTGCATTTGATGCAGTTTTTAGTTGAGCATACTTAAGCTTCGTGCATGGCAATAAATGTTCCCTTTTTATAGTTTTTGTACATTTTGAATTGCTTTGTATAACTAGATTCATTAGAATCATCATAGTTTTTTTGTGTGGATTACTAGCTTGCAAGAGATTTTAAAATTAAGTAAAATGAAAGCTGCTTATCTACACATATACATGCAGAGACTGAAATATTACAGTATTGATTACAAAGATATTTTGAATACATATCCATTCTGAAAATGACAAGAGTTAGTCACATGTTAATCTCTTTTATATTCTGATACATTCTACAGATACAGAATTATTCTGAATCTAGATTATTGTCTTGCATGTGTAGGCACTGAGAAAACTGTCAAAGCATGGTAACTAATTGGCATAAAGATGTTATTTTTGTACTTTCAAAAGGCTTTCTGTTGTGTATATGAAGTTATTTCAGATTTCTTTTGTGCAAATCAGTTTTTTAATCTTGTTATCTTAGAATTTATGACCTGAAATGTCAGTGCTCAGCAGTGAGGCTGTGATGAAAAGTGGTATGCAAAGTTTCCTGAAACTACAAACAAGTTGAGGTTTTATGATGTTTGCCCCTTCTTGCCTTGTACAGAAGCTAAACTGTAGTTTTATACTTCAGCTTTTCAGCTTATGACTTTGTAGAAAAAACTACAGATACAGTTTTTTTTTCAATGGCTTGAGAAAGTAAATAAATCCCTCCACAGGCTGTAGGAAAATTTGCAAAGGTCACTTTGCAAAAAAATCTTTAGTGTCTTGACTTGATGGCCTAGCATCTCAGAAGTGGGTTTCCAAGATGTGCAGGTGGGAGGCTCAATAGCTTTGGAGATACCCAGTGGGGCTTCTGTATCTGGTAGCTCTGATTTGTGTGGTTAAGTTCTCTTCTGTACACAAAAGCTCCTCTGAACCTGAGCCTTGGTACTTCAACATGGACAGTGGTACTTTTAAGCCTGCAGTCTTGAACTTTGACCCACAGCTTTTCAGATCAAAGTGAACTCTTTGCATAAGTTTTTGTTCTTTAGGTTTCTGTTCTCCATTTACCTTGGGAAATCCTACGCTTACAATTATGAAACTAATAATTGCCAAAGTGTAGGCTGTCATTAATGCCATGAGCACAGAATCTCTCTGACTGTAGTGTTGCTGAAAGACAAAGCATATTTTTTGAATTTTATTGTACAGTTGGGAAATATGGGTTCGTAAAGGATTTAAATTCTGAAAATGTTCAGCCAGTTACACTAGTATTCTTAACATACATTTTGAATTTCTTTGCGTGTAATGATTTAATAGTAAGGCTGAATGTAATGGGAGGGTTTTATATTCAATAAATTACTTTCACAAAAATGTAAATAAATTTCAGTGATCTAATATTTGCTTAAATATATAGCAAAAGAAAATTACACAGAAACAAGGTTGTCTTTATCTTATCTGGTAGAAACTAGTCAAGCCTTTTTCATCAGGCTTAAAAGATAAAGTTTTAAAGATAGTATTGCTGAAATGTATGTCCTTATACCAGTGTACAATTTTATGTGTTCTGTAAGGTTGGTTTGTTTTTATTTGTTTAGCTTCCTTTTTTTTTTTTTTTCCTAGAACTGCCTTAGTGTAAAAACACTTTTTCATTTACAAATAAAAGCAACAAAAGTTTCCAAGTCCTACTTAAAAGCAGAAAGTTATTTCAAGTTTTCTTGAGTTTTGGGATGGATTTTCTACAAACACTTGAACTGCTTTGTGATTTTTAGGTAAATATACCAGTTGGTTTCAGTTTTATGGGTCAGGAGGTGTTTTTAAGGTGAATGGCTCACAAGTATAAAAATTCTAACAAAAAATTACAAAAAAGTTAGTATACTTCTATTCACTGTATGTACACATTTCTTGCCACTTTGGAATTGTGCAGGTGGAATGGAAATGAATTTGACATCCTTCAAATACTCTGTTTCAGTCCCTTAACTATAACTCACTATAGTCCTCAACAGACAAGAAATGTCTGAGCTGTTTCCCTGCTAATCCGTACCAGTCTGGCTGCAGCTGAGACAATATTCCAGTTCTTTCTACAACTGGGGGAAAGACTGCAGCACAATACTAAAAGGTAAATAAAATGTCTTGCTTATTCTGATCCTATTGGATTAAAACAGCTGATAAGAGCTCTAAATTCTGTACAGAGGTGCTCATAAAAAATAGAAACTGGGTAACTAGAGAAAAGGTAACTAATTAAAGTGTTCAGGCATATACCTTCCAGGTGCTTAAGATTACGTCCTGACTGTTGTATTCTAGAAAAAGTTCTAACGATTTGTTTGCTTACAATGTAATTCCTGCAGTCCAGTATATTTGTTCCTCTGTTTAGTTCAGCTTTTGCTATTCAGTATTTTGGTTAGTGACCTGGAAAACCACCCAAGTTAACCTGACTGACTTGCTTGTATCAACAACTGTGCTTAAGACTGAGTTTAGCACCTGAGTTAGCAGTGTATGGGCCCTGTAGAAGAAGGGTGGAGAGGGCTAGGAGGGGAAAAGGAAGAATAGAAATTTTGAGTGAAGAGGTTGCATGTCTCTAGGAAAAAAACTGAGTTAGAGTTGTGTGGTAATCCATGGTACCCTGCTCAGTCATATCTAACAGGGATGAAATTAAGATGATGCAGCTTTAAGCACCATCCTACTTTTTTTCTGGAAGCTCTAGGCTAGTAGCCTTCTTGGGCCCAGCAGGCTGCTTATAGCATCTGTGTTCCTACTGCATTATCATATTACAAGGCATATGACAGCAAGATATATGAATGTCTGGGCTTAGATTAGCCACTACTAAAATGAACTTTAAAATAACCTTTTTGGAGGCCAGTGTTTAATCTGGCTAAATGATGCCGCTGGCAGTCAGCATGGTGATTTCTGATAAGGTGTATTATCTCTGTGGTTGTTTCAGAGAGACAATGACTCATAACCACTTGGGTCAATCTAATTAGTCCTGTTTCCAAATCACAAAGTTGACTATAGTCTGCAACTACCAAATAGGAGAGCATGGGGAAGGCAGGGCCAGGCTTTGGTTGGAGGTACACAGTGAGAGGATGGGAGGCACCAGATAGGGCACAAAAACTTCACCATGAGGGTCGTCACACAAAAATGGGACCTGGAGCAGTTGTAGAATCCCTGTAGTTGGAGATGTTCAGGACTCAACCTGGCAGGGCCCTGAGCAACTGGTTCCACTTGGACTTGTTTGGAGTAGTGGCTTAAACCAAATGATCTGGAGAGGTCCTGGGGTAAGAGGATGGCAATATTATGTAGCTTGCCTTGCCTTTTCACCTGGCCTTGTTCACTGGATTGCACCTCTTTTCAGAGTCAGAACTTTTTTTTCCAATTTAAGTTTTAGACAGGTGGGCTAAAAGGAAAAAAAATTCCCTCACATCAACTGTTTTCTGGGAGGACTGTCATTTCTAGGAGGAGTGTGATGAAATCTACTGATTTGCACTTAGTTTTAAAAACAGCACTAGTATTTTGTTTCCATTTCAAAAATTGTTATTCTTAGAATGAAGTTACTGTTTCCAAGACCAGTGTCAAGTGTAATAATAATAATTTTCCTGCTGGGAGGTATTAGGAGAACAAAGTGCAGTTTGGGGATACAAACTTTGAACTGCTAATCAAGTATGACAGGATTAGGGGAAAGCAGTGAATCTTCCACACCATAATGCTTTCACTGGTTCAGACCTACATGTGTAACTGGTTGAAACAAACCTCCAAAGGAAGTACTAGTTTGGGGTGGGTTTTTTTTTGTAGTCTGCAATCAGACTTAAACTAAATAAACACATAACCTCCCCTTCAAGAAAAACAAGGTAGATAAGTTGCTGTAGTGAGGCTTGCACATGCTTACAGTGATCTGTGACTATTAGGAACCTTTTAGAACCACAATCCTACAAAGCATTCATTCTACAGTTATTCAGTGAAGAGTGTTAAGTGGTTCACAGGTGATTTTCCTGGCTATTTTAAAATTATGGGCAAACAACTGTTTTAGCTAAAAGTCCCTCGGGCTAAGGAATATAGTCTGATAGAAGCTTATAAATTTGGTAAAATTTTGAGGCAAAATAAACTATTACAATATTGTCCAAATGATATTAAACCTAGGGCTCAGTGAAGGCTGTAGAGCAGCACTTTTGAGGAACTGGCTAGCTATAGGAATATCTAAAATGAAATACTAATATTAAATGTAATAAAGTAGGTTTAACTACTAGTTAAAGAAAAAGGAAAAAAGCAAACAATAACACCCACCAAAACATGAGCATCCCTTGTATACTTTCCAGTTTTATTCTGCTGCCATAACATAGTCACATAGAAGAGTTGAATTTTAACAGATCATGCTCTGCATTCAAATATGTAACAAATCTTCTCAAAGAAAATATTCCTCAGTCCTTTATTTGCAGGGAATAAAATAAATACAAAACATACACATGCCTGAAATAAATTTTAACATAGGTATCAAAAAAATTGGGGGGAACATTAATAAAGGAATGAAGTCTCAGAACCAGCCTGATGGTCTTATACATTTCAAATGAATGTAAATTATAATGGAACATACTTATTTTATTTACTCCTCAAACTGAAGTGCAGGACAATATAGTTTAAGTGCCTTGGCACCGAACTCATGTACAAATAATTAATAGACTAGGCCATTAGTAAATTCATCATTAATTCATCATTAGTTATCCTTTAATGCTAAAAGAAGTGTGCAGCAGCTGAAGCCAAATGTGACCATATTCTATTCATGCCCATCTTTATTCTCCAGAATATAGCATTTATCTACCTGTAAAATTATAAACTTGAAATTCCAAGTACAAATTTAACAGTATGGAAGTATATGCCTAAAATCAAGCATGTTCACACAAACTTCAGACCGCAGAAGGAGATGCAGAGCTCAGTTTTCCAGGCATTTCCTGTCTAAAATGCAGTGTCTAATATGTTGTTACTAAGGTGACTGAAGTTTTGACCAAGATCAGCTGAAGCAGCTATTTGGGCTTGTAGAAATTAGAAGCTCCTCTCTCAATAATTTTGTCATACAATAAACTAGAAAAGAAACTTGGAAGTCAAACTATGCATCTCTCAATCTCTCCTACTTAGGCTACAAATTGGCTTGTAATTTATGAAGTTAACAAAGTGCAAATTATTACCAAAGCAAAATCTGATGCCCAATTACCTTTTCTCATCAGAGGATTTTGTCTTGGTTTTATAACCTTTAAATTACAATTTGATACTTGGAAATACTTTTAAACTGTACATGCTAGCATTAATGTAGAAGTAAATTATGAACAGTTACACTTTTCATATTAATTCATATAATTCAGCTTTTAAGAAACAGAACAGAATATATATCTGAAAAACATCTAGTTATATAAACATCTTCACCTCGTAAATTAGAGATTAATTAAAGGTATTTAACAATATCATAGCTATTCTCACAACAAAATATTAGGTATTTAAAAAGAAGAATTGCATTTACTCAGTAGGATTTTTCTTAAGGTTGATTGTTGGGTTTGGTTTGTTTTTTTCCCAAGGATACAGCTTTATGAAAGTAAGCACCATAAGTCAAAAGCTTGCTGTTATTCTTAAAGAGATTAAAAAAAGAGAACCTATGCATGAGAATAGATGAGGGGGAAGAGAGTAAGTGCTTACTTGCC
>JASSUY010012202.1:14361-28263 GCA_032466535.1 Forpus xanthops
AAGGCATGGGGAAGAGATTTAAAAGTTGGGTTACATTTTTCTTTTCATTAATACTGTTTTAATGGAACAGTATTACAATAGTGATCCTAGTTATGTCTATCGTATTTCTATTGAAAAATACTTTTATTTCCTTCCCTGTCCCATGGAAAAGCTATGAGATAGATGCTTAGGCCTGACTGAATTACATCCTCAAGATGTTTTTAATGATATTTTAGTTATAGAAGTGAACAGAAGAAGAAAAAACAACTTCAAGTCAAAGTGCAAGCCACCTTGTTTCAGCCCTTCATAAAGGTGTTAATGTTTTTTCCTCATTAATCTTTACTTATTTTTCAAATACAAAAGCTGAATGAGCCTTTAGGAACTCAGAGTCCTTCATCCCCAGCTATGCACTTGTATCAGTAGATAGTTTCTCTACTCAGCCCAAATTTAATTTGGAAGTTTGTTTTCAAAATACTTTTAGAGGTAAGAGTGTTTCTAAGCCATCCTGTTCCTACATAATCAGAAGCACTAAGCAAATCTTCACTTAGCCTATTGTAATAAGAATTTATCTGAATAAGTAGCAGAAAGAATACATTTAAATGCTAGCTACAATAACTTTTTTATGATTGCACTGTAAACTGTTCCAGCCATCTGATTTAAAGGAACAAACTTGATATTCCAAAGCCCACTTTGTGGAGGATAAGAACATGAAAAATATTATAGAAAAGGTTATTGATTCCAAGTGGAAAAAGTTGAGTTCTAATAATTCTAGAATTTGTCTATGCTATTCAGGCTTTGAGGAGGAAACTGGAACTCCTATGAGCGTAATCAACCTGAGAAACACAGTAGAAAATTCTTATAATTACTAACTGCTAGCATTTTTGATGTTGTATACTAACTTGATTTTAATCTGACCTTCTGAAATGAAGGTTCACAATAGCATGACTTGAGCTGTACAGAAAAGGAAGCTCAATAAAAGTTCCATTAGTTAAGGTAGGGCCAGGGATTCCAGTGTCAGTCTTGCCAGTAATACCTTAGAATCCCTGTTAATATCAGGGCTTAGAAGGAGGGGAATTAAGAGGGCTAGGGAGAAAGAGGAAGATGAAGATTTTATCTTCAGGTACCATACACTATTTAAGTACCACTTAGGGGAAATGCAGCAATAGGGAACTTGAAGATAGTTTTACCCACAAAAAAAAAAAAAAATTAAAAATATCTATAAACACAAAATTTCAGTACTTAAAATGATGCGATTTTGCTGGCTTCTCGAACTCCACTCAGGTAGGCTCCTGTGACAGTCTGAGGAAAGTGCCTATTTGTGGCCTGTATTTAAACAAACAAAGTTATTTTCTAAAACTATTAGAAGATAGAATTTCGGTTTATAATATCAATTTTATTTTCCTTATTCATAAACAGACATTTTTAAAAGCCTTCTTAAGAGGATTTAGGAGGAAATATTTAGGATTTTTAGCTACTTCAAAATTTGCAAGCAAGTCAGCTAGCAAAAACAGTAGTCTGTTTTGGCATCTGCATGTTAGTAGGGCAGGTAAGTTCTGATACAGTATATAACACACCTATACTATCAGCATCATGCATTTGTTATGTTACTTAAAAATGGAGTACTAGACAATTTGACTAAAGATACAGGTGGATTGTATAGTTTTGTCATGTTCTGCACTTACAGTTTACATGGTTCACTCCTGGCCTGAAATAGTTGACAGACTTTCCTTGCCAAATAATGTTAATAAAAAGGATTGAGTCAAAAATCAAAAAACATTAGAATTGTAGAACCACACAAAGGGCTTGGGTTGGAAAGGACCTTAAGATCATCTAGTTCCAAGCCCCCTGCCACAGGCAGGAATGCTTCACACTAGACCATGGCACCCAAGATTCTGTCCAACCGGGCATTGAACGCTGCCAGTGGATGGAGCATTTACTGCTTCTTTAGACAACTTATTCCAATGCCTTACCAGTCTCACAGTAAAGAACTTCTTCCTTTTATCTGTTCTTATCGTCCCCTGTTTAAGTTTAAACCCATCACCCATTTTCCTATCACTACTCTGATGATAGTAGTAGTATCACTACTTCCTGATGAAGAGTTAGCATATTTGTGTAACAGAATATTTATGTGCTACCTCTAGATTAATAGTGTTGGTTAGCAAAATGTGATCTTTCACACAAAATAGTTCCCCAATAACTTTAATCAACACTAACAGAGATACTTGCCTCACCAGCAAAAAATATTTTTCCTTGTATGTCTTCAGCTATAATGTCGTAAGCTTCACCACTGCCCCCTGTTTTCACAAAGCTGTATGCCATCTGGAGCCAAGGGTCTTTGCTCCATTGAGTAACAAAAAACTTCACTGGGTCAGGAACCTCCTGCAAAACCAAAATGGAATTTATGCACTGCAAAGAAAAGCTCATAATTGCATTGCTTTTTCGTATAAACAGTTCCTTGTCATCTTTAAGAGTATGTAGCATGATTACTATACAGATTAGATTACATTTCACAATGAAATTCCCATTTTCTTTATTACAGTACTCACCACAAAGGTAATTTTATTTGCTAGACTTTCCTGATGCTCAAAACATCACAACTGCACTGTTTTGAATGCAACAAATCTGGATACTACGGGGGTGGGGGGAATCTTAAAATAGATAGATACTGTTGCAAACAGGTAAAATGCCAATATCAATATCAGCCTTCCAATATCTGAATGTGGCTAGAAAACCAGTTTCAGGTAGAAATTAAAAAAAAAAAAAAGAAGAAGAAAGAAATAAACCACCACAGAAATTCAAGAGTATCTATAGCAAAACCATGACAGTAATACTGGGTATTCTTTGTCACATTGCAGCACAAAAATTGCACATAATTCTACCAAAACAAGCCTGGATAACAATTGTCTGAAGGCTTAGTCAACTACAGCTGTATCTTACACTTGAGGAGCTTGTGACAAGAAGCACCTTTGGTCGCCTTCTACACAACATCTGGTATCAACACCTAGGCTTCTCCGCTTAGGTAGCAATGAGAGGCTAAAGCTCAAGCAATTAGTACAACAGCTAACCAAGTGTGACAAGTTTCATGGACAACCCAGAAGTTCTCTTCTTGTACACCCCTGGAAACTGTCTTGTCTTTGAAAAATCATACTGTGTTGTGGACAGATGGTTGAAATTCACAACTGCTATAAGGCATGGAGATGGACAGGAAAATCATTCTTCTAGACCAGAGCATCACCAAAACCAAAGACCTGTTTGCTGCCTCTACATTCTCATGAGATCACAATAGCAGGTATGTGGACTTATATTGCATGTGATTCTGGTAACTGTAAAGTTATCACCAAATGTATGTTTTCTAGGAAAAGTCAAGATTTCAGATACCAAAGTTTTTCCAAGATCATTAATCTAACATCTCAAGTAAAGCTTGAGAGATCACCCATGAACATTAGCACAAGGGATTCAACTGCTCTAAGTAATTTAAACTAAGGCATTACTATCTATAGAGTGGAATGCAAGTAACATTGCTAAGTGATAGTCTTCAGCTTGCCTCAGATTTCCTATTAGTTTTTATCCTAATGATGAGTTGGGGGGGGGGGGGAGGTGGGAAGAAAAAAGTCAAAATTTCTATCTATCTGATGGTTTTTTACACTCAGGATGCAGGGCCCTTCATAGAATCATATAATAGTTAGGGCTGGAAAGGACCTTCAGATCATCTAGTTCCAACCCCCCTGCCATGGGCAGGGACACCTCCCACTAAACTATGCCACCCAAGGCTCTGTCCAGCCTGACCGTGAACGCTGCCAGAGGTGGAGCATTAACTTCCCTGGGCAACATCATTCTGCCTGTACCTCTACCCCAAGACAGCTCAGGAAGGGTTGTTTCTTATTACAAAAGTAAGGGAATTGTTTTGGGGGGCATTGTATTTTTAGCTGCTTTTTACATAAAGGGTAGGGAAATAATAATTAATCTAGCTTAAAGCTTTTATGATGTATTGGAAGCAGTGATGACAAAAATACCTCCACCCAACTATCTCTTAGAAAAAGTGACAGCTAAGAAATAAGCATATTTATGTTACCTGCCTAAAGTACTGATTTTAATTCATTTGCCTTTCTAAAAATGCTTTGAAGGGTGATAGTTCATTTCTGGTTTTCAGTTCATTATCATTTTCCTTCAGACAGATCTAAGATATTTCAAATCACGTTTTTCACACAAGAGATCAAACATTGCGGTTTTAAGTGTGTCTCAAAGGAAGCATATTCCCTCAAACCGATAAGAAAGGAAAAATAGTTTTAAATGTCAAAGGTTCCTTTATACATCATGAAGTAATAAGATCAAAAGCTTTATGTCTGTTGGCAAGTTAATTCATCTCTTAATAAGAGTCTTCTTTTACCTGCTCCTTAAACAGCTCACGAAGTACAGTCATACACTGTTGTAGTACTTGTTTATCATCTAAATTCTTAATGGTTGCCACAGCATCTCCAGTGACTACTGACATTAAAATGCTTTCTTTGCCCTAAAAAGAAGACATTAATATATGAGATCATTTTGAAATTAATAGGCTAGTATTTCTTGAAGAGTCCCTTTTACTTGTTATTTATATTCTCAGCTACCAAACAACTTTTGTTCTAGAGGAAGGTGGATTTAATTCCTTAGAATAAAGAGTGCGTATTCTACAGTATTCATGCTCAATTTACTAACATCCTTTGATGTCGTGTTTGCAGATCTGTGTTACAGTCAGCCCCATTTACAACTTGCTGAATTAACTGAAAACTTCCTATTTGCCTATTTAAAAATTACACCAAAACATTTGACATTTATGGTGTTATTCTGTATGAGAAGCCTCTTGAGCTCCAGTTCTGTACCAAAATTCTACCTCAACTGGATTCCAGTTTCAAAAGGTAGTGATCAAAGAATCTTTTTAAATACTAGTTAGATATTTTTTGGATTAGGCAAATACTAAGTTCTTACCAGGAGATTTTGGCCCAATTCTTCTAACACAGAGTAGCTATCAGGCAAATTAAATATTGTATCTAGTGTCTCTGGAGAGCAACAGCAAATTAAACCTCATGTAGAATGTATTTAAGTATTGAAGAGAAAACTTCTGCTTAAGGGAAGTCATGTACAGGTACAGAGAGCATAGTAATGTCTTCACAGGATGTGAAGTTTACAAAATGGCCTTTTAACTGCAGCCAAGAAGTAAACAGCAGTTGTTGTAAAACCATAAAAAAAGATAAAAATGTGTCATGTGTCTGCTTGTTTCTTTTCCCTGCCAGTTCCATTATGTCAGTGTACTGGTTTGAATTTGTTTCGAAATTAATGACTTTGGGGCTAATCCTACAGACCTCAGTTTCATACACAAAGCCTAGTGTTGGTCTTCCTTCTGCTATTCCACATAAATATTCAGACTAGTGCAAGTCATGAAGTGTTAATAAACCAGCATGATCTCTTTAACAGGATTTTTAACTAATTTAAATAAGGAAACAGAAGTCCTAAACTGGAAGTGACTGGTAGACTTTGTCCCATATTAGTACATCTGTAGGCAGGTACTAACGATTTTTTTGAGAATAAAATCATTAACTTGCTTGTATATTATTTTACATCCAAAAAGTAAGAAAACATTCCCATTTATTACAAAGAAGTATCAATCTGATTTTGCTTGATAGATAACACTGCTTCCACTTCTTTTGACAGTGGCAGGGATGGGGGAAAGAAAGCCTTTGTTGTTCAGTAATTATCGCACCTAGATTCCAAACTGAATTTCTGAAAGGCCAACAGAAAATACAGTTAGCATATGATACCTCTGGATCCATGTCATAGAAAACATTGAAGAGCCCACGTTGGCTGGAATTGGGTGGAACATGACCAAAAAAATCAGCTCCTTGAATTTTACTGTCCCAGAATCTGTAAGGAAACTGCAAGGCAATCTAGAAAGAGAGGTATGAAATTAAAGCATTTCATATCACAAAATGTAAAACTGGATATGGTATATGTTCTTCTAATTCGTTTGCCCTTTTTCACTCAATTAGAGACACACAGTTCTGTGAGAGAGTCTCAACAGAGAATACGTGGGTCTGTTCTCCAAAGAGGGACAAGGAAGAGAAAAAGATGCTAGTCTCACAAATTGCAAATGCACACACTGTCAGTTCACTATGGAAAAATGCTCAAGAAATTCAGAATTTTTACAAACCTAATATAGAACTTGGTGATCCCAAGTTCTGTGGTTTCTGAACCTTTACTTGAAATTTCAACATTGTTACAGTGGTGTTCCCAGCATTACTTCTGTTACTGTTTTGTTCTAAGCACACATCTGTGATTTTACTAGGGATCATTTCAGCAGAAACTGTATTTGTACTAGGAAAGGGTAGAAAATTTTACACTGGTCAAATACACAACTTTCAGTATTCTTCTGAAATAGCTTATGTATTTCTTAGGTCAAAAGGACCTGGAATAAGCATATTATTTGAATTTTGGAAGATTTAAGACCATCATGAAGGCTTGCTCAAAATTAAGCCCAAAATGTTTAAGTTGTGAAATGATTCTGTAAACAATTTCTTTAGAAAAACCATTAAGTTTGGAAATTTAGGAAAGAGAAATAGTGTGATCCCCAATAGCATTTTGCTCTTCTAGGCTAGTGTATACAAGTAAAGCAAAATACATAATAATTCCTGACGAATACGCAGCAAAGAGAACAGGGACAAAGCAGCTAGTGTTTCTATGAAAAGAAAATTAAGTGTAATCTGAAATTACTTACCTTCTCAATGACTCCTGCTCCCAAACTATTAATGGCTTTAATTTTTTTTTCTGACAGTGGAGGATTAAACTGAATGGCATTTTTCTGAAGAAGGGCCAGTGGTACAGTCACTAATACCTGAAAGAAATAATTACAACAGTAGCAAAAACTACTGCACTTAAGCCTTGTGGCATTGTTTTGACTATCTTGGATTATCCTTGTAGGATGCAGCATAATACTCACCAGACAACTTTCGATCAGTGTCTAGTTTTGCTCTTCACTAATGAGAAACTCATGACTTAATTCAGGAGAGAACAGATCCTCCTATAGTTCACTCTTTAAATTGTAGTCAGTTGAATTGTTTGTAGCAGATTGGGTAACCATGCTATTAATTTTAATACCTCCTGCAAATTATAATCAGTGGCTCTCAGATTAACAAAACTGCCTTTTTTGAAAGGAGAGAGAAGATGGTCTTTGCTTTCTTTTTTTTTTTTCCTTCACAGATCCCTTCTTTCTAAAATATGCTCAGTAACACTGTTGATGTCAATCCAGATGATCAAATTTATGTACAACTTCAAAAATCACTAAAGGCTAAATTACACAGCATGAAGCCAGTGGGGATACAAAGTAATACATGTTGTCAAGTCCTGCATGCCAAAGGTAAAAATTTTAATAGGGCAGAATCACTGGCTAAATGGGGTAAACCTGAGCAGGGAATAGAACCAGAAAACGTAATTGTCACTTCAAAGACCAGATAAAAATATTTGCTTCACATTTTTAATACTAACTTCATAGTGTTTAGCTCTTCAAATTAACTAGTACTTAAAACTAAAGCATACTCAATGAAAAATAAGCTCTAGGACATCCAAATATGGGTCACTAAAGTATGTATTGTTTTCATCTTTGTGGGAAGAAATTGGGCTAAATAAGTCTTCTGAGGGGGAAGGAAAAAAAAGAAAAAAGGACTGTACTGAGGTCAATATTGAATATTCTATATTTTAATATTAATCTTGAAGGATTACCTTTTGTGTTGTCCACACTGTTCCATCTGCAGTAGTGACCTGTACTTCCTCACCAGAACAGTCAATAGTCTGTACCTGTTGAGAGACAAATTGAAGAAGGTTATACTACAAAAATATATATATATGCGATGCAAATTCAGACAGCAGCAAATACAGCGCCGGTCTGAAAACTAGGAATTGAAGAACATAGGTTTTCCAAGAAATGGAAAGAAAAAAATAACCTCTGTGGAAGCTGAAAACAAAAATCACAGTGATTCTAACATATAAGCTCATCATATTGTAACATTTAAGTACTGATAGTCCTCAAAGATGATTTCCAGAAATGGTGAAATTGTTCCCTCTGTATTATTAAAGACAAGTCAAAATAATCACAGGCACATATTTGTCAGGTCCAAAAGAATACAAAGGTATGATTGTGTCCTTCAAAACAATCCCAGACAGGCACCACATCAACATTTTCCAGACTCACTGGGAAATTCAGCCGGATGTCCAGGCCTTCTGCCAATTTATCAATCACAGTAGAATATCCCACAGTTAGAAGAGTGTGATCTCCAGCAAACTGTGCAAAAAATTCATTGTGGTCCCATGAGCGTGCAGATACCTATGGAAAGAACATAACTAGCTGTCTTTACTGGTGAGGTGACATGGCCACTATGAAAAGTCCCACAGTTTAGAAGAAACCACCCTAATTCCCTTCACAACTGGGAAAAAAAAAAAAATGTATCACCAGAATGTCTAGCAACACTGAGAAAACCAAACAGCTTGTTTAGCTAAGGGCACTGTACAACATATGACTTGCTAGATTAAGAAATGTCATGAGTTGGTCAATAACAGGTACTTTATAGATCTGCTTAGGAGAGAAAACGAGGAAAGCAGCAAAATTTCAGGTGGATTTCAGTGTATTTATTTTGGTTTTCTGTCTCTAGCAAAGAAATCTGATTTTGCAGTCTTAAAATTTCAAATAAAAATGGAAATATTTTATTTCCCAACATGAAGGGAAAAATGAGGCACTGAAAGATCTCAGTGGAAATTTTCTCTCACCTCAGAGGTTCCTCCATGATATCTTTCATTGACCTCCCCCACTCCTGCAAACTCATAGTACAAAAGTGGTGATTGCTTAGTGCAAATATCACTAAACAATAAAAAAATCAGAAACAATTCTCAAACTGCTATTCAGATGCCAGTTCCTATCACTGCAGTTGCATTTACTTAATATTTTGAGCTTAAAATAGAAGGTAAGATAGATTTTAACATTTTTTCTTATTTCCCTGGGTGTGTATGAAGTGTGAAAGCTTAATGCATAGAACTGGTTTCCACTGACTGACCACGGTCTTGCAGATTGTTATTATGTTATGTGCTTCTCAGTTCAGATTTGTGCATCTGCAGAGATCAGTCAGCTGTCCCACTACAATTGACTCTAAACGTCTTTAACCCAAGCAACAGGACTGAGTAAATAATGCAGTGCAAACAACACCATACTTCAATATCAATTTCCTGAACCTGCTTGGTTAAAACCGAAGTTGCAAGGAAAGACAAGTATCACACAGTCAACAGAACACGTAGGAGTGCTGAACTGGGGCCCACCACCAGGGTGTTGAAACAGTTCAGAAGTTAAATGCTCTATTCTCAAGATACCTAGCAAGGTGGAGAAATACCTCAGTTTTTAAACACAGAACTGAGGAGCAGAAGTCACAGACAACATCTGAGGAGGAGTAACTCTCCTGTGAATCCTACCACCCAGTATCTCAGCAAGATGTCCTACTCCACTGCACCATCTACTCTCAACTTCCCTGTTAAGGAAGATCTCCCTGGAAGTATGTCATGAACTCCCAACAGATCACCTAAGGCAGCACTATAGTCTGTATCTCAATGCTTTTAAAGATCATGTTTGGGACATAGGAAGTTTAGGGGTAGCTGATCGGTCCTTTGGGCCCATGGGATGGATCAGATGATTTCTCAATGTTACTTCCAACCCTGTTTCCTATGAAGCTCAACCAGATCAGAACACAGCTGTCAAAACTCACCTGAGAGAGGTTGCTGCCACAGGCATACTCCAAATTACTGAGATGGAACTGCAATACTTTTTCTTCAAGCTCACTGAACTGGATACCAGACTCCTGAATAAAAGCTTTATAGATCTCTTGTATTTTTTCTGTGAAAGTGCATGTTTAAAACAAGGATATGTCATGATTCATCAAAAGTCCTGCTACATTTCAGTATGATATTCTCTGGATCACAAGATTTTTATGTTTATTGCTAATTTGCACCAAGACGTTTTTCTTCTCATAGGAAAAAAAAAAGGCAAGAACTTTCTGTTGATAAACAATTTTGTTGTTTGATCATAGGTTTCCCTAGTAAATGAGAAGCTTTAGGGTAAAATAGACATTCAAATATGATTTCAGAGAAACACTGCAACAGCACAGCTGGACTATCCAGTTGAGACAGTATTTAAATTAGTTGTTCAGCTATCAACAATATACAGTAGAAGATATTTCAAGGAAAATACACCTTAAGATAATGGAGAATCCTTGCAAACAAATCCTTGCTTAATTTTTACAAAACCAAAAAAGCTGAGGAATTTAATCCAGAGTTCACTGAAGAACATAGGAGCTGCTAATTCTGTCTTACAGAATCCAGCTGGAAAGATTTGGAAGGCAGACATTTCTGAGCAATTTTTTGTTGTTGTGCTTGCATGTTGTAAATGTGGTGGGAGGCATTACCAATGCAGATGGGTTAATTCTTCCCAGAAGAAGGCTTTAATCAGGCTACTTTTTAGAAAGATTAATCAAAAAGTGAGAGTTGTGGATAACTGTGGCCTGCTTCAGCAAGGAACGCATCCTTTTAACTACTAGTGCCACTAGTTACACTGAAGCTACCTCATGAAAACAAGATACTACATCAGAAGTCAGGCAGTACTATAAAAGCCTACCAATTAGACTTCCTTAAAAGTTACAAGTGACATTTTGGTCTGTGTATATATGATAGTCCTCCACAGAGCCATGTTATCACTGTTGGATTTAAGGTCAGATGGACATCCATACACTTCTAAAAATGTCTGCTGTAAAAGCCAATTTAATATAAAGTCTATGAACACAGCCAACATCTTCACTTTGCAATACCTCTCCCACTTACCACCAAGAGGAACATCTTGATGTTGAGTTTTATCTTTTCTCCACTCAGAGACAACATCTAGGATGGCATTGAAATGAAAGTCCATACGCTTATCAATGGTGGGATCTGTTATTCTTCCACCTTCTTGGATCAAGTCACATTTCTCCCCTAGTTTGTGCATTTTAATGCCAAGCTTAAGAAAAAGACATTTTATTGCTTTTTAAGTATGGAAAAACCACAGTGCGTAGCCTGCTCAAAATTATTTAAAGTAAATCCCTCAGATGTAAATGATACCACTTTAAAAATGTCCATAACTTCAGATAATGAGTCAGACTAACTCAAATTCTCATTGTCCTAAACTTGGAATATTAACAATTTTTCATTCCATTGATTTTTCAGGTTTTCCGCCACTCATCCATCCTTTCTTTAATCAGGGATTTTCAGAAACCTTATCTCCAACTTTCCTCTCAGGCCAGGGGCTGGAATAGAAATGTTGGATCTTGTCATCAAACATGATGAACCAGTCTCCTTCATTTCTACCTTACCTTATTCTCTAAATAACCATTAAAAAAATTTCCCAGAATTTCCTTCTGCCTGATGCCCAGATAGTTCCCTGCATTCAGGAACTGACAGGATGTTGCTTGCTAATTACCTCTCTAGTTTTATTAACAAGCAAACAAAGAAAACAATTATTTGGAATTAAACCTTCTAGAGTACCTTGCTCTACTTGTCCAACTTATGTCAAACACACAACAGAACTAAATCAGAATAAAGATGGTTTTATGTTCTACAGTTTAAAGAAAATAGCAAATACAGCACTAACTTCTTCCTAGGGCCCTGTTACATAAAAGTGCACTCCAGTTTTTCACATATCCTCACAACTCTCTAGGCTGCTGGTCACTAGTGCAAATCCATTCTCAAGACAGAGTTGTACTTTGAGTGAAAAACAGTATCAAATGACCACAAAGGGATGGGCAGCCAGGATAATCAGAAGCCATTGCTCCTCACTTCATAACTAAAACATGATCAAAAAAAACCCCAAACGTCCTCATGAAAAAAATCCCCTTATAACACTATAGAGCACTATACAGTTAAAACAGCATGGGCTGGATTTGCAAGCCTCTCTGAACAAAACCCATACTCTGGTTCCATTTGGAGATATTCAGCTTCCTGCCCAAAAACACCCAAATGAAACAAAACAAACAAAAATCTAACTGTAGTGTGTTTACATTAGTAGCTGTTGGACATAATCATCCTAACTTGTGTGGAATTGAACTAGAAATACAGAGGCTGAGCAAAGGCAAGCCCATCACAGAAGTATATATTATGACAATATAGCAGTAGCGTCTGACAGCAAATCCTTTCCAGAAAAAAGGGGCAAAAAAAGTGGTTTCTTCTGGTTCTGAAGCTGGAGCTTTTCTTTACATAATGTACCATTCTACAGCCCTTCTTTATTCCCAGCTGTTATCAAAGATACAGTAGCAACACAGAGTTTACTTACACCACAGAACAGCATTTAAATCGTGCCATGAAAGAGGACTCCCACCCTTATCCAGCCATTCAAACCTGGCTTTAATGATATTTTTTCACTAGTGATAATGCATAACCACTGCAGGGAACCCACTTGCTCACACATTAGTGCCATTGGGTTGTTGACACATCCATTGACGATTTGTGCACCTCTTCCAACAGTGACTCCTTTGAATGTCTTGTCATCCCACACTCGGCCACCAATTCTGTCTTTAGCTTCCAGGATAATGACCTATGGCACAATGCAGTTTAGTAAATTGTAAGATTTGATTACATTAAACTTACCTGCTCAACTCCAGAGCAAAGGAGAAAATGAAACACAAAAAAAAAAACCCCAAGCAATCCAGCAATGCTAACAGTCTTTATTTTCATTTGTGGATATTGTCCATTTGTGCATTTAAATTGTCTTTGAAAGGTTACCCTTCAGGATATATACTTATAAAATAATTGTTAATTTAAAAAAATACCCTAACAAAAATAGGCTTAAGGTGTATTCAGGACATCTCAAAATTGGATTTAAGGCTACTTATATATATGTTTAAGTGCTGGAGGCTATGAAGCACAATGATCAGGGTGCAGTGTCCATCTGAGGAAATCTGTTCACAATTTGGAGAAATTTAGTCCTGGAATATTCCAAGAAAACCCCTTTCTCGTGTATTTCCACCATTCATATTCATTCAGCATCTGCTACCTGTCACAGGCAACAGGATACTGGACTAGGTAGATATTCAACTGATTATGTTTACACCTACTTATGCTATCTTTTTATTTTTAGAGAAACATCGTCTCTCCAGAGCAGTAGAAAGCAACAGTGTGTGTCTATATATATATATACATATATATATAATGTATCATATATTTTAAAAAAGGTCTTGCCAGTTGATATTTATGTGTTTTACTGCAGGATAGCTTTCCAAAAGACTTGGTGTACAGAAAGGCTGTACTTCAATTTGCTATTTAAGCAAGCAAAAAATGAGATAATGGGCCTATAGGATTCAGGGAGTCATAAATATACATATATGAAAATATAAATATGTCAATCTGGAAAGTCAGATGCTTATTCATTTCCTTAAACATCAGCTTTGCAAACACTTCATATGTAAACAGTCTCAGAACGTACAATTATGTCGACATGTAAATATCGTGAGATCACCCTGTCAAATATCAGAAAGGCAAAATACATAAAATTTGCTTGTTTTTAATAAGCAACAAAGAAGTGCAGTAAAGTGCACAAATGAAAGAAAATTTCACCTAATTTAAACAGCCATTATTATCTACAGTCCCATTATTTGAACATGATTATCTCCCCTGTATGAATGTCTCCCGTATTCTCCCAAACCAAGCCTATGTAAAATATTCACTGCATGCTTTGCTGAATTTTAGATACCAATAAATGCTGTTTTAAAACCAGCAGATTTACTCAGTAAGCTTCTATGTGTTACAAATTTTCCTGGGCTCAGCAGTAGCAGTCATTTTTCTCCTTCTTAGTAGCTGGTACAGTGCTGTGTTTTTGACTTTCAGCCTGGGAACAGC
>JASSUY010012205.1:0-10809 GCA_032466535.1 Forpus xanthops
GTCCCTGCCCATGGCAGGGGGGTTGGAACTAGATGATCTTAAGGTCTTTTCCAACCCTAACTATTCTATGATTCTATTATTCTATGTCTCACACATTTATTAAATAAAAAAAATTCTTCATGACTGCAGGAGAACTGTTTTGTTACCTTTTTTTTTTCTTAAGATTAAATTCTGAAACAGACATGTACAAAGGGAACAGGTTCCCACACCAAGAACTGCAGGAGTTCAAAGCCATGGAGCTATGGGACTCAGGAAATAATTATCTGAATTATATTCCCTCCCAAGGATAAAGCATCACACTTAACACCTTTAATTGCCCATTTTATCATCTACTTTCATTAATAGAATTTGTCAGCCAGATACTTGTTTTCCTACATATGATCATATGATGGATTCTTCTCTTCCTAATAATCTTACAATAATAAACTGTTGAAAGTACACTGCAAATTATTCAGTTTTGAAACAGCTTTTTAATACAGATTCATATTTTTATAAGTATACTAATAAATACCTACTCAAGAGTCAAAATTATATTCCAAATTCTAAATTTTCACATTTTTTAATGCTTCTCCTTTTCACATGAGCTGAATACATCCCAAAACTCATTACAGCATCAGGTTATTAACAGCATCCGCAGATCCTTCTTAGCCATTTTAAAAGATTCAAATGCTTTCTGTGTCTCTAGGGAAAACATACTTTTATCTTTCTTGTTGCACTAAGAAAATTCATTCAGCATTTTTTAACATTTAAAAATATTTTAATTTTTTTAAATTATATGTAAACTGTTTTTAAAATATTAATATTTTAAATTAACTGAGGGTTTTTTTGAACAAAAAAGGTGCTCAAAATATGTGGCTGACTTCTTACTTAATCACTGCATATACTAGAGTACCTACACCAGAGCAATCAGAGTCTGCATTTCATTTTGCGCATGATTACCCAGAACTATGTTTCTTCCTTTCAGGAGTTTTGCTCCTCCACAGGAAAAGCATACTTCCTTCTGCTTAAATCTTCTGACAACCAGAGGCTGCTTCTCTTTACCCAGTCCTGCTCTATGTTATTATGAGTCTGTCTCATCCTTCCTGCAAAGTTCAAAGGCCACTTCTGCACACCACATCCATCTATAATTTAGTTTCTTGGAGTCAGAAACAGAACATTTACCAGCCTATTAGGAAATCAGTCATTAAATTCTTGTAGCTGTCTTTGCTGCCTACCCAATTACTCTGCAAGTGAAGTTGTATTGAACTCACTGGAAGAATCTCTAGCTTTAACACAATAGCAGGCAATAGGCAGAGAAAGCTTCTTTTGTGAAAAATGAAAGGTCTGTGTTTTAGATAGGTGAGAAGTAATGTGTGTTTTCCACGGTTTAAGAAGCAGTTGGGACTTTTCATTGCTGCTTGCATATAGCTTCTTGGCTGAGTCCTTTGTTAAAGTCTTAGCCTGAAGCAGAATACTAAAGTAGAGTTAAAATACAAAAGCCCTTAATAAACTACAATTACAAAGGAAGTGTCAATGCAGTATTAAATTATAATGGCAAAAATGACTGCTATATATTCTTAATGAGGCTCTTTGATGTACTTAAGCTGGAAAAAAAGTTGCAAAATGAAGCAAAAAAATATCTTATTTCTATTTAGTCTTAGAAAACTTCCCTTCCACTGATCTTATACCAACAACAACAATAAAAATGATCACTTTTCAATTTCTTATTTCTGAAAATGTTATTAGAAAATAGACACTTACCTGTTGCAACATGACGTCCCATTCCAAATATGGCATAAGTAATGACAGGGAAGAAAGAGCCATATAAACCAAAAACTGGATGGACTGAAGACAGAATAGCAAAGGCCAGCCCTATAGAAAGTTAGATGGAATTATTTCAGTATATGAAGATAAAACTATTCTGTATTCAATCTTTTTTTCATGAGGAAATATCTGTAATTTTATTAAGAACAGGGAAAAAAAACCACCTTCATTTACAAAAACCTAATCTATAAGTCAGTTACTGTATGATTAGGATCAGAAAAAACTGTGGAAGATTTTTCATTTGTTGTCTGTCATCAAAGTTCTCACACTTTGTCCTGAGTTTTGGTCACCAGCAGAAACAAACAGGTCATAAATACAACCTATAGCGTCAGCTACCATGGTTCCAAGTTGTCTCCATCAGTGTTTTTTTAAAAGCCAGTCCTCACAGGAGGAGGCAGGGCCATTTCACCCCCACCCTCACAAACATGCTTTTGAGACTGCCAAGGCTTCAGGCAGTGAGATATTTTTTTCTTACAAACAGTTCAAAACCTGTAATTTTGGTTTGGATGAAGCCCCTTCAGTCTGCTTGCTTCTTAAACAAAAAAATATTCCAGGGTTCATTGTCTTTAGGTGCTTGACTTTTTTAGTCCTTTAGATATTATTTTTTTTTTTTTTCATTCCATAAAGTTCTTGGTCCAGAAATGGAATGTATTTGACTTCATGTTGAGTTGGAGAACGAGCTGAATTGGTTAGGATTTAACTTTACAACCTTACTAGCTACCTTCATTGCTCAGCTATAAAGGAGAGCAGGACAGCATCCATCCATCTCAGAATATACAAAGAAATCAACTTTTAACAGCCACTCCTGCAAAGTAACAGCTTTGGTTGCTGTTCAACTTTAGATATCTAAAATAACAAGCAAGTCTGCATTGAGTTCTTGTAAGCCAGCAGAAAGAATAAAGTATGATTCTGATCAGCAGGCTCCAATGCTGTTTCACAGTTTTTACTCCCAGCAGAGTTGTTCTGTAAATCCTGGTGAATACCTTGTTGTGCAGTAAGGAGGACAGAATTGGCTTGTGTAACACATAAGGTACCTTTCTGAGGTCCACCCTCCTTTACCTGAGTGACCAGTCCAAGATGGCATGTGTACTGGAAGAATGACCATGCACGGTCTATGGCAGAGGTGATTCAGATCAATAAAACAAAAAAGCTTTCTGTGTACATTTGAAATCTCTAAAGAAAATTAAATGCACGGAAATAACTGTTTTCACCAGACTTTCCTGACTGCTCCAGAAAGCACTTTTTACCTGAAACACTGGTGTATGGGGTTTTAGTAATATGGAGAGTGCAAAGAGTATCTTTTCTTAGATGCCTTAAGTGGCAATTCCAAATATTTTCATTCAAAAGCTGTCTTCTTGAATTTGCACTTGAGTCTGTAACAAAGAGCACATGGCAGGGGAAGGCAATAAAATGTCAAGAGGCCAGAAGAGTCAAGTTCCCTGTGAAGCAGACAAGGCCAAGAAGTTCACCTGTTCTTAGAAAAACACTATAGTGAAGATTTTGCTGAGATGGAACTTATACAGATCATCTTCATCAACACTGTGCTCAGCAAGGTAGAACTATCAGTTGTGACTTGGAGAGAAGATACATTTAAACACGTCTGTTTTAAAAATTTGATACCTTTTAAACAGAAATAGACTTCATTGCTCTTTTGCCTTTCAATTAGCATGTATACTGATCATCACTTTTGCTTTTTTCTCTTAGCATGCCATTATCATGACTATCATTCTCATTAGCACACAATTATCATTGTGTTTCACGATAATCTTTCTTTATCATGAAGGATCTTTGAAACTGTAGTTCTACATCCATGCTCACATGATCAGCAGATGTAAAAGAAGGTTCTGACCCAAAAACAACACAGAAAGGTATGTCTGAGGAGAACAAAAAAAAGCACAGGAGAGAACTGCACAACCCCATCAAGCCAAAAGTGAGCACAGGAAAAAAAAAAAAAAAAAAGAAAAAACAGGAAAAAGGAGAAAGATTTTTAAGGATTTTTCAGCATTGAAAATCTCTTCCATTGTAATAACTCTATGAAAAAAAAAAAATCTCCAAACAAACAAAACTTCGTAATTTATTCAGTATTAGAATACCATTCACACAGATATTCCAGACCTGAAAAAAACAAGGGCCGGATTTCTGTTTAGATTATCTGGCTGCAAATAAGAGTTATTCCTCATCAGCAAGTCTTGGAGTAAAGCAAAGTTCCCATTGAATGCAGGGGGTTTGCTGGGCAAGGCACCCCATTATGAGTCCTGTTAGCTTTATGCTCCTATTACTGAAGCATGTCAATCATGTGCAAGAGAAGAGAGGCATTATAAAATAGAATTAGCAAAGACCTCAGGCTTTCTGATTAGCCATGTAAAGATCAAAAAGTTCAAATACTTTTAAAGATATTATCAGTAGCATATTTCAGCTCATTTCATTATTTTTTGATTAAACTTTGCTACAATCCATTCCAAACACTCAAGAACTAGCCAAAAGCCAGGAAAAAATATATTATTTTTTTTTTTCATTCCAAACAACAAGAATACTCAAAGAAATAGATCCTAAAATAAGGATCCCACCTAATCTTCATTGGTAATATGGAGAAGCCTTTATGGCAGTGACATTAAGGTTTTCAAACAAGAACACAAATTCCATGGAAAGAAATCCAAGCAAAAAATGAACAGTAAGTTCGGGTATAGTACAATAATATTGTGATTCTTTGTTTTAACTAGCTCCTTATCATAACATTGAGCGACACACTGTCATTAAAAAACATGCTATCACGAGATGCGTAACAATAAGCTGGCATGCCACACTGAAAAGCAAGAGATGTTGCACTACTGTCAGTAAATGTGCAGATAACTATAAAATAACAAGCTTGATACAAATATAGACAAGGCCAAATCCTGCCACAAGAGAAAGGTCTCAGTTTAAGTTGACAGTTTCTGCTAATTAAGCTAGCACCATAAATATAGCAATAAAAAATATTTTCCATAGAAGGATCTATGAATCATCAGAATATGGTCAACTACCTAACAACTTTCTGCATCTGGAAAAACACTCATGATACACACATATGACCTGAGGAATGCTATACCATGTCTTTCGGAAATACAACACATAAACCAGAAACATAAGAAGCAGGAAAATTAGTAAGTCTATACTTAATTTGAGGAATGTCAAAATTTGTACCATTTACTATTTACTATGAAAAGCTATCAATTTCAAATTTTTTCCCGTAGCGTATATATTCAAATTACTTTCTGTTATTGTAAATTTTTATTCTTAAATGTGACTATAATAATATAGTCAGGCCTCAAGTATAGGGAACCCAAAGTAACACCAGTATATCTATCCCACTCAAAATTCTATCTGCAGTTGTGACCACTCCAGTGCTTCAGAAAAAGACAATTTCCTCCTTCAGTTACAAACTGAACTATGTAGTAAGAAAGGTATTTCCTGTAGATTCCTAAAAATGTAGAATTAACACATATTTAATGAGTTGCCTATCAGTCTCTGTTGGTGAATCAACAAATCAGACATACAGTGATTCATATCACAAGCTTTAATTTCTGAGTCCAGGGTAGCTTTTACTGACGAAACAAAGCACCAGAGGAAAAAGGGATCACTATATGGAAGGTATGTTCGAGAAAAGACTGCTCTATTCTGCCACTTTGCAGATTTCCAGATCCTGACATTGCATCTGGATGTTCAAAAGAAAGGATATGCAGGTATTATGGTAGAAGAAACAAATGGACTGCATGACCCGTACATGAATTCTCTGTTCAAGATAGCTTGACCCCTCCGTACATAAAAAAGCTTGCACACAACCAAAAACAGGCAGGAAAAAAAGCTAAAAAAAAAAAAAATCCTACTAGTTTCTTTTCTTTTTATTGAGTCATAGAATCATAGAATAGTAAGGGTTGGAAAGGACCTTAAGATCATCTAGTTCCAAGTTTCCGCAAAAAAACTATGATTCTTGACAGGCAATCAGATATTAAATGTTCAGACCTCTTTGGAATGAATTTGACACGATATCTGAACTCCACAAATATTTTATAAATTATTATGTATATAATTCTATGCAGTATTCTACACTGTTCAGGCATAATGCCTGAAGAATCTGGCCATCTCCAAAATAAAAATAGAGGCATTTGAGAGTAGATTATTGAGAAATTCCTCTGCAAGAATAAACAGAATGAAGCAGAATAAATAAACAGAATGAAACCCATAAGATTCTGGCAACCAGATACTGAAATCGAACCTGGTTTCAGGCAATGAGGTCAATTTTTGAGAAGCATCAACCATGTGGAGGAGCAAAGCCCAGTTGTGACTGATGACAGGCCTCACTCAAGATGAACTGGACTTTAAAAATCCATAAAAAGGGCATCTGTTTTGACAAACTGGTGGCGAAGAATCTCAGCATTAAGAGTTTTTCTGTTCTCTCTGACCTGAAAGACTATAGCTGAAGTAATTTCTTCTTCTTCCTTCAGGAAAACAGCCTTTTCTGGCTTTGTCAGTCTCTGTCCATGGTGCTCAGGCACAACCCAGCACAGGGACTGGACATCTGCAGTTTGCCTGGTCATACTAAGACATGTGTACGTGGACATTAGGCTCCAAAGGATTCAGAAGTCATTCAGGAGCTGAATTCACATCCACAGTAGTCTGTCAGACACATCTGTATTAGCACTCGTGTAACTTGTAAGAAGTTTAATAGACAGAACTAATTAAATATTTCATGCACAGCAGTGTAAGTGCCTTTCTCTGCTGCAAAGTTTTATAAATATGAAACATTTCTCTAATTTACTTACTAGCATGTTACATTTCATAATCAGCTTACATCATTATTCATTGTATAGGAGAACCATAACAGAGCTCAGCTGGACACTCTCTTCCACAAACCATTTATGAAATACGTGGATTCTCCAATGAATTCTGTAGATTTTTCTGGCTTTGTTTCCAAATGTTCTTATTTAATTTCACCTACACATGTTATTTGCATGCCAGATGTATATTTACACAACAGCTCTACCCCTTAATAAAATAATTAGCTCCAGTTAGTCTGCTCAGGGTGTATTTATGTCTACATTTATGATCAGAACCTGAAAAAAAAAATCCTACAACTCTAACCCTTGAAAAGACACAGCTGGGGTTCCTCCATGGAAAGCTAAGAAAAAAGGAAATCATGTATAAGTTTTTGGCATCGTGCCTTCCAAAACACTGGGCACCAGTTCTGGAATGCATGAAGGCAGTATAGACCTTTTTTTTTAATGCCAAGGTCTCCAGCTAGTGTTAAGGAATTAGTTGTTCAGCAATAAATCCAGCTCAAGATGAAATTAACTTTAATTAGAACATACAAAGCACACCAGTCCTCAGAGAGTTATTATTGGGCTTGCAGAATGAAAAAAGAAGTTGGCAGGAATAACAATACTGATTTCATCAGATGCCATCTACATATTTCACTTTTAGAGGAAATAGGTCTCAAGGGCCCTCCACCCCCCAAAAAAACAGCCCACCAAAAGCTACTTGAGCCAAAACATTTCTTGTTTATGATAGGTCATTGGAAAGGCATAAAATATATAACACTACATATAAATTCTATATGAAGTGTATCCATGTGCTAGCTGACTACAAAAAATGTTTTTTTAAAAAGAAGCACTGCCATAGTCCCAAACCTGAGAAATTTTAAAGTCCAGATCTTATACCATCATGCTTCCACATGAGCAACTTTTGAGTGTATACAGAATAGCATATGGGCAGATGTTTATTTCAAAACAAATAACATAATGTTTACAAATCCAGCCAAACACTAGTAACTTGGCTAGATGTAGGCTGAATCAAGAAATAGTGACAGCATTTGAATTAGAAAAAAATCACACATTTGTCTTAACTCTTTAATAGATAGACCATTGTTCAATACTTTCCAGGTTTTTTTGAGCAGCGGCAGATACTAAAAAGAAAAAAACTCATGAAAGAACCTCCTTGTGCCCCGTGTTGTGTTCCTTCTTACAAACGCAACTCAGTATAGCTATGAATGGAATTATGTGAGATAAGGAGGCACATTTTCATATCCAAATACTTTCATGGAATATTAACTACTTTCAATTTTAAGTCTAAATATTTTCACTCTACTTTATGCTCATTTTTCATGTGCTGAAACTATTTCTTACTTTAAATGCCTTTCTTAATAAGGAAAAGCCTTCTCAGGTTTCAATTAACCTGTCCAAGTCATTTAAATCTTCTCCCAAATATAATCTTTGTTTTTCTGATCCTTCTCATAGCCTTTCCTTCTCATACTGAAGTTTGAAATAATCATCCATGAACAGAGACAATCAAATTACACAGTATATTTCAGATAATGGATCAACACTCAGCGTACCTATGGTTGTCAGCTTCTTCAAAGCAGTTAACCCACCTAACAAACCATTTTTTTTCAACTAGCCTGATTGTTTTCCAGCAGATCATTAAAGCTAGCCCTACATGAAAGCATCAGCAGAGCTATCTTTATGATACATATATTAATCTGAAGCAAAACTCATCAGCTGTCCTAAAGCCTTGCTTCAGAATTGGATAGCAGAACCAGCCACTCTGGTATCCTTTATTGCTATACCTGCAAATGTTGTTTTATGATCATTAAAGGGAAATACACCTCTTTTGTTGGCATCTGGTCCATTCCCTCATAGGATCATAGAATGGTTAGAGTTGGAAGGGACCTTAAAGATCATCGAGTTTCGACCACTCTGTCCATGGCAGGGGGCACTGGACAAAGGAACACCTTCCACTAAGCCACGTTGTTCAAAGCCCCGTCCAATTTGGCTTTGAACACTGCCAGGAATGGGGCAGCCACAGTTTCTCTGGGCAACATGGTCTAGTATATCATCACCCTCATAGTAAAGAATTTCTTCCTAATGTCTAATCTAAATCTACCCTCATGTGCAATACAGACTTGTAACTTGTATCCAACACAACACCCAACATGATCTAGTTACAGAATATTATTCTAAATTTGATAAAATCATCAGAGACACGTGTTATTGGATATGTAGTGTCATCTACCTATTCTTTCAGAATGCGGAAATGACAATTGCCCATCTCAGTCTTTGATCTGAGTGTAATTCAATTTCTGTGTTTAATGTCAGCTGCATAACAATGTGGATAACCATTTTCCACATGGGCTAAGTAATCATCCTTCAGGAAAATTGAGACAAATTCTAATTTTATACTGAGGCTTCAGTTTAGGCCAAATACTTAAGCAGAAAGTACCATGCCTTTGTTTTGTCCTCTTTTTTCTCTAAGAAAAAACATTTGTGGATTTGGGCTTTACTGGAAGGGTTTAACCCAGTTGTGATGTTGGACATTCATATTAGTTGCAAACAATTGAAACCATACAATGTCAATACAGTATTACACAAACTATTTTTATGTGTTTCTGATTCCCCTCTCCATACACTTTTCTAGTACGGGACAGAAAAAGAGCTCCAAAATGCTGCAATGAAAAGTGCAGGTGCAAGTGTTATCACCACCGAGTGAATGAAAAAACACAAATTAAATCATGTATTTTCTAAGCAGGAGTCTCTCTGGTTGCTAATGGTTCATAGACGAGGATTATAATTATCAAAACCTCAAGTGAGAAGTCGGAAGAAACTTGGATGGAAGGGTTGACATTGTCTGAAGCTGGGCACGTACATTAGGAATTTACATCCAGAAAGGATGTTAAATGTGGTAGGTGTTAAGAAGAGTACTTAATTTTCACATTATTTAGTGTCCTAACCAAAATACTTTGGATACATCTGCATCCCCTAAGTATATAGAGAACCAAGATACATAAATAAATTATGGAGGCTAACTCATATAGACTAAATTTGGGGATAATTTCTCTGGTAATAAACTGAGCCACACAACAGATGGTATATTTGCATAGACCAATTCAGACAAACTTAGACTTTTTTATAGTCTATGACAGTCAGAGAAGCTTACTGATGGGTTGCAGCACTACTTGTATGACTTCTAAGCGCCAGTCATTGTGGACAGGCTATATATGTCTGCCCAGGAAAAAAAAAAATAACCAAACAAAACACTAAATCAAGCAAATACACACAAATAAACAAGCAAACATGCCATAAAGAAACACATTCTAAACATCCATGTAAAAGCAAATACTGAGATGTGGTATACCTACCAATACACATGGCATAACTAAAATCCCCAGAGAAGGCAAAAAATTGTTTGAAAAGACAAGTTTGGAGAAAGAAGGCTAGCAAAATGGATTAATGAGAGATAGATCAGCAGGTTGGTAATGAATAAATGGTGCCAAGAAAGATCACCTATGATAGGCCTTGAAAGTAAAGATGAATAACCAGCTTTGTGCAATAAAATATCACCAGACTTTGAGAATGAGACAAGCAGCTGCATTCTGAAGAGATATGAAGGGCCTATAACACACGTTCAGAACACTACAAAAAAAAAAACACTGAAAACTTCATGAGATTTAGCTACCTGGAAAAACAGCACCATAATGCATCTTAACATTATCATGAAAGATAGGTGAGAAAAATTCAGATATAGCTTGATTGAAGTATGTTTGTCACACAAGCATGTGGTGTCCAGGTCACATGAAAAAGCCACAAGAATAATGCTGGTATAATTGTGACAGGTCAACAGATGATTTACAGAAATCAGGAAGACCCGCCTTTAACCATGTTGAACATAAACTGTTTATTACTCATAATACAAAAGATATAATGGCTAAGACACATATCACCTCAGCTTTGATGTCTGCGTCATCAGTGTCTACAGCTGAGCCAATCATAGTCATAGAATCATAGAATAGTTAGGGTTGGAAAGGACCTTAAGATCATCTAGTTCCAACCTCCCTGACATGAGCAGGGACACCTCACACTAAACCATGTCACCCAAGGCTATGTCCAACCTGGCCTTGAACACCGCCAGCGATGGAACATTCACAACTTCCCTGGGCAACCCATTCCAGTGCCTCACCACCCTTACAGTAAAGAATTT
>JASSUY010012205.1:10909-40886 GCA_032466535.1 Forpus xanthops
CATGGTGTTGTCCTATGAATCAGGATGCAGAGTTTCAAGCTTCCTGTTTTCCTACTTCCCAGGTGAGAGAGAGATGCCCTTGGCTGCCAGTATCCTGGGGGGACCCTGCTTTAGGTGAATTATTTGTTATATGCTGGGCCAGGTACACACTGATTTCAGGCCGAGACACAACTTGGGGATTCTGAAAGTGCAGGAGGATGCAGTTGGGTCTCTTGTGGGGCTGCTGGGGACCTGAGTATAGACAGCGATGGAGAAAAGCTAAACCCAGTGTTTTCCAGAGTTCCTCATGCTCCTGGGTACTTCTGGTCTGTGGTGAGGGGCTGACTGAAGCTAAGACTGTGCTCTCATCCTTTCAACTGTCAACTTTCCTTTAAAACATCACAGATTGAGCCCATTGAGATGGAAGCATTTGTATTCAGAACCTCACAAAGCCTTGACCAAAGCTGAATGCTGAATTGAGGGAAAACATGTATCACCCAATGGCATAAAAAGTCAAATACCAAACATTTGGTTGAAAAAAAACCTATAAAAGCAGGAAAGTTGCTGTGCTTTTGTACACCCTCCCTAAAATCTCTTATACAGCAACTTCCCACCATGGTGAGACAGTTCAGTCTACAAGATTAGCGGAAGAGTATCTCAGACAAAAGAAAAGATATTTAATGCTACTTTAGCAGAAACAGCTCCCTGGTGGGTCAGAGGAGTATCGCTTCTGGCATACAGAGAAGAGAACATGAAAGCACTGCCAGGAGAAGGTGCTGGGGTTGCAGACCTACTCTTTCAGCAGCAGCTCCCTGTTTGGGAGATTGGCTCTTCTAAACTACCAAACCCCACCGCTCAAGCAAATACAACAAGTTCTGAGCACAGGCAGGGATATCCCAGGTCATTTTTAGTATCAATAAACCATAAAGAGGAAACAAAACTGATCATGCCACCTACCACCAAATCGTAAGAGCATTATCAGTGTAGACTACTTTAAAGCACATCTCATCAAGAAAAGTCACATGTCCTTGTACCACTGGCTTCTTTCTGCTTTTTAAAAATACCTTGCATGACCTTAAAATTCAAAAAGAAGGAATAACAAGCACCTTTTATTAGTTATCCATCCACATGTCTACTGGAGTGTGGCCATAGGTCATTTGTCTAACCTTGGCACATATGGCTACTAATGGAAAGTCCTAAGCATTTGCTCCATGAAATCATTGGATGACCTCCATCAGGTCCCATCAGACACAAATTCAAATAAAGTTCCCATAAACAGCACAAGCTGACAACTCAAGCATAAAAGAAAAAAGGGAAAGAACTATCACGGAGCTTGAACCACCATCTGGCCTTAGATGTGGTTTCTGTAGCTCTTAGAAAATTGAAGTACATCATAAAAACACTTATGCCTAAATTGCACATCTTCTGGCAACAGGGAGGAGACTCATTTCCCAGAGCTGTTGCCACTGGTCTCATTTAAGGTGATCTTGAAGAATTAACAGACCCAAGGTCTCCTGCACACCTGTCTCAACTCAGCAAGTCTCCATTTCATCACCTGTGAAACAAAGATGAGGCTTACCTCATTCCAACCTACTGTAGGGTGGGTTGGTTAATGCCTTGACATAGCTTAAAACCCAAGTATTTACCGTGTGGTAGTTGCTAATTGCTAACGCAATTAGTACATTAAAGTCACACAGTTGCAAAGAGCTGCTCCACCTAATTGACCAACCTTGCACCTTGCCTCTGCTTTGCACCCATGGAGGCAATAGGAATCAGGGTTACCTTCCTTTTCCAACTGGTCCAATACAACAAAAAAATAGAAAGGCTGTGCTATTTAGCTGCCATTTCACATCACTGTTAATCTCCTTGGAGAGGAACGCAATGTACACACACTTCTGGGCTGCAACACAAACACAAGGTGGTAAAGGCTCGGCAGTGCAGCATTCCAGGGAGTTACTGCTCTGGTATGCACGCATGTACAATGGGCACTCTGTGCTGGCCTCCACCCACAGGCTTTTAACCTCTCTCACTCCTGGCAAGAAAGAGAAGGCTTCTGGCAGACAGCATCTACCTCAGCACTCAGGGCAACAGGATGAGTCCGCAGCCACCAACGGCTCAGGGATGGGACCACAGCTACCAGTATAATGAACCAACCCACCTGGGGCCCTGTGTTGAATGGGACCTGAAATGAAACTCACTGCTCTGAAGTGGCAAGGGTCTTTCAGGCTCTGAGTCATGGGGTAATGTTTTATGGAGGCTGGATAAAAAGCCAGGTTTTTGCTCCAAAGTCTGGATGTGGGTCTTGGAGCCAGACTCAGGGTCATGATACCCAAACACTCATCCCTGCTTGGCAGTGTGCCTCCAAGTCAGTATAAACAAGCAACAGATGAATAAAGTCACTGCTCTACACTAGTGTCATGTGAGTTCGTGCCAAATCTACCTTAAAATCCCACTTAAAAATACTGGCCTCCCGTTCTGCTGAGAGCCTGCAGATGATGATATCACCAGACCCACAGGTAGCAACAAATAACCCTGCACTCAAACACCATGCTGAATTAACTGGGTCATTGTTTTAGGTATCTCCTTACTTTCCTCCAGGGTTAATAGTTAAATGACTTGGGTGCAGGGATATCATACTTGTCTTTCTTGTTTGGGCAGGCTACCTGTGCTTTGACTAATTAGGAAACCTCACTTCAGGCTTCTGAATGTGTAACCTCTTTTGGAAACCTCCCCTTTTCCCCTCTGTAGACTGCCTGCAGAAATGCTGAAGGGACAGTTATGAACACTTCTCCTCCAGCAGCTCTTCTGCCTTAGCTGGCAATATGTAGATCTGGAAACCTAAGGAGGAAGTGGATTTTCAAGGAGAATCTGTATCTTTGTAAGCGGTGAAGAGACGGGGACTGTCTAGACTGAGCTCACCTGAACTGCCCTTCAAGGACTCACCAGCATTGAGCTCTGTTCAATAAACAGCTACAGAGGTGTTTTACCATGCGAATTAAGCTCCTGGAGAAAGTGTTACTGCCAGCAGGCTTCCTGCAGTCAAGTTAAATTTGAGGAGGATAATTCACAGGTGAATGACAACAGATTTCACACAAGTTGGCATTAGCTCTTAATTAGGGAGAGACTCCTGCTTCCTCTGATAAGTACTGAGAAATAATCAAATGCCTGTGTGCTCAGCCTTTCTACTCCTGTTCCTTATCAGCTCCTTTGGGCATCTCAAACACACTTCTAGAAGCAAAGGCCTAAAGTACAAGACCTTCCCTGGGGTCATACTAGATGCCTGCCATTAAGGGTTTTGAATAACTTCCTTTCTTTTGCCTCAGACAACTACTCATGCTTACAAGTATTCAGATGCCAGGGCTACAAAGTGATTAAACTGAGAATTTGCTGAGCATAAACACAGATGTGAGAACCCACATTACAGGACAGAAATCCACCTATTTGGGATTTTCCATGAAATTAAGTGGGCATAATACTTGGCATGGCGCTTGCCCTAAGGGTTGGAGCAACCATACTAGTAACAAGCTGATAATACAAATGCAAGCAAGCTGGGTTAGTTGCCCAGCATTTGTGCCGCTCGTCTAATTTGCTGAAGCACAGGGAGCACAAGCAGGGAGCTTCAAGCAATATTAAGAAATGTTATCCAAATCCCACAGAACACTTATCCCAGCCATAACTTTCACTACCGAGACTCTTTTTATTTTGTCCATGGAGTCCAAAATGCCTTAAGATGTATAAAGAAAAAACAATGTTATTGAAGAGGTTCAAGTGAGCGTAGTAAAGTGAGGCATGAGCCTCACAGTGTCATAGTCAATGTGAAGTGGAGCTCACATTTTCTCAACCCCGTATCTGTCTTTGGATCTCACATTGTCTCATGTAACATACTGTTAAATCTCTATCTCTGCAAAACATCAGAAATCCTGGAAGCCTCTTTACACTGCATCTTTCTAAAACCATTCACCACAAAGCACTGGAGACTATACAGCAATACTTGATGGGGTATCACCTTTCACTCCAAAGACTCCCGGGTTGCTTCCTTGATTATATATGCCACCACTGAAATGCAGCTGCCTCTGGGGCAGATGCCAGTGGACAACCCATATTACACCCGAGGGAAAGTTTTGGTCAGAAACCTGCTTTTATGAGAAGTGCCAGTGAAACTTCAGAATCCATCATGGGACATAAAAACCCATCAGCCTAGCACACAGCAAGCGTCACTGAACCCAGTTAACCTACGTTGGGAATTAGAAAAAATAAAAGCCCCAAACTTTTTCTTCATTATTGCTTTGCAAAAAAAATTTCAAGTGTGTTTGTGGCCATGGTTGGTGTACTGCCAGATTACCTGCAGCACAAGTTTGGTGCGGATCAGGAACAGGCATATGATCACACTTCTATCAAATGGACTAGATCACACAAAATGAGAGTTAAGCCTTTTTTTTCATGCCAGCTTAAAGGCAGGATGGGTAAAAAACTTGTGGGCTACATAGAGCCAATATGATGCAGACAAGTGACATAGAATGATGCAACACAGTCTGCTGGGATAAAATTAAGTCACTGCAAATTGTCTTTGAACAAATTTGAACCAGGAGAATGAGTTTATACTGGAACAATATCATGCACCAGTAGTGTATTTAATTTGCCACTCAGAGCCCTCGAGCTAGATTTATCACATCTCTAGACCACGGCCTTAGTTGCTTCCTATGGTGATGGTACTCTGAAAGAACAACCTGCCTTTGGCAAGGAGCTGAAAAGAATGACTGTGACAGCTATTTTCCATCCATGCTACCGATCCCATAGGAAACACCCTCTCCCTTTCACCAAACTTGTGTGAAATCACAATGGAAATAAGGCAGAAAGGCTTCCCCTTCAAGCAAAACAAATGAACATCGCCTCTTAATAAAGAATCAGAGATAGCCTGAAGATGTCCAGATCCCAATCAGGCACAACTCTAGGCACCCTGCTTTAGGTGAACAGTGTGGTAGACTGACGATCCTCAGATGCCCTTCCATTCATAGCATACTGTGTTTCTGGGATATATTATATTGCCTCTATCTCCAGAATCAGGCAAACCGGTCTCTCTAATGCAAAACGATTTTAAACATACTGCTAAAATTCCCATCCATAATATATACCTGGATATAAACACGTACAGAAAAGGCGTGGGTATACCACAGATACAGCATGAGCTCCTTAACTGATAAGGATAATTGTGAGTGGAGTGACTATATGTGAATGCCTGTAATCCACAGATTACCTATTAAAGTATTAACTAAGGCATGTAATTCATTAATTGGGTGAATTAGAAGAAGAAAGGTGTTTCCTCTCCTCATGGTCCTCCTGTCTCCAACACTGCTTTTGTTCTAGTCCTTCTACCTCTGTCTCTGATTTTGCATGGGTTATGTGAGGATTTTCTCAGAAAGAAAAAGATGCAAGCTTTGCCAGGTGTGGTCTATCCACATGAAAATCAGGAGCAAGAATTAATGGCCATTAACAGAATAACAACAGAAATGTAATCTTCCCTTGTTTCCATCAGATTGAACTGAGTCCAAGGGCTACCAGCCCTCTGCACTTCCAACAGCATGACTGACCGATGTCTCTGCCTCAGCATGCCCAATACCTGCAAAGGGAGCCAAGAAAAGGCAACCGGAGCAGAAAAGATGAGATAAGCTGAATCACAGAATCATAGAATTAGGCTTGGAATGGACCTTAAGATCATTTTGTTCCAAAGCCCTACCATAGGCAGGGATGCCTCACACTAGATCATGTCGCCCAAGCCTCTGTCCAACCTGGCCTTGAACACTGACAAAACCAAAGATCTCTCCCAGCCAGATGAGGCTGCAAGCATCCCCCCTA
Source organism: Forpus xanthops (assembly GCA_032466535.1). Lineage (NCBI taxonomy): Eukaryota > Metazoa > Chordata > Aves > Psittaciformes > Psittacidae > Forpus > Forpus xanthops. The sequence continues at coordinate 16,742 of JASSUY010012205.1, forward strand.
AGATAAAGTGGCAGAAACAAATGAGAGCCCTAGCATAACCATAATTACAGAGGCATGTAAATGTGGATATTATACATGTGTGTATCTGTCTTCTTAACATAAAGACATTAAGAGTAGATTACGGAATCATATTTGGCTCCATAATTAGGTTTGAGACTCCATAATTAGATCAGATAGTCACCTTTCTATGTAAGTAACTAACTATCGCACATTGCTGAAGGGAGGGCCAACTGAATGATTAAACAACTGACACGGCCATAAATCATATGGCCCATAAAAAACAATACTGCCCAAGGTACAGCTGTGCCAACAGCCAGTGTAGCAAAGCACCCATCTGCAGTAAGAGGAGAGAGGGCCACCATGTTGCCCAAGGACTTTCACAAGTTCCTGGCTGAGAACTGTGCTAAGGTTTTAGAAATCTACCCATTCACAACCCAAAGCTGTATTTCGACATCAGGGAAGGGAGTATGGTCATCAGACCTGTAAACAGCCCCTCATGCTGATTTCAGGTCTCTAAAAGACCAATGTCCTCTGACTTGGATTCTCCAAGACAAACACTGAAGGACTGCTTTAAAGCTGGGCTCAGTTCTCTGGATTTATACTTCTGAATCAAGGAATAGAGTTTAACCCTAATGACATCAAGAGTTGACGTGTGACTTTTGCCCATCACCCTTGTGAAGATTAGGCCTCCAGGTCACTAGAAAACAGAATGAGATGCCAGCATTGCTCCATCTCATTACGACACAAAAAGCCAAGCCAGGAGATTTGCCCGTATCAGGTCAACAAGAGGTTGCTGAGATCCCAGACTAGAGCATCACCACTCTCAGTGTGATGCATAATCAAAGGTGACTCCGGAGATGATCCAAGATCCCAAACACTCTGATGGGTACAGCAGTGTGTGCCACTACATGGGTAAAACTGATTCCATTAACAAAAGCCATAAAACACCTAGGGGAAAAGTGTCAAGAAGAGGACTTGAAATGCTGCTTCATTCTAGCCACCTCTTGCCAAGCACACCATCCTGGAAGTAGTGGCAGCCACTCCAGGCTACAAATGGAAACTTTTATGGATATTTAGGGTACGGTTATTGGCACAGAGATCAGCCACAGAAAGTAAAACCCCATGTAATTCTCTCATCTATGTTACCAAACTTTCCTATATTGACTCCGTTTTTGGAAAGCTGTCATCAGGCACAGTAGCCTCCTTCTAACACTGTAATGGTAGGGCAATAGTATCTTCTTCTCCCTATGATCAAACATCTTCCTCTGCACCCTGAAACATATGGAAAATGGTTCCTCTATTGACCTGGGTTCAGCAGTAGCAGTCATTTTTCTCCTTAGTTGCTGGTGCAGTGTTGTGGTTTTGACTTTAAGTCTGGCAACAGCACTGATAACACTGATGTTTTCAGTTGCTGCTCAGTAATATTTAGTCTGACCAAGGACTTTCTGAGTCTCATGCTCTGGCAAGAGAAGTGGGGAAGCCAGGAGGAAAAAGAGGCAGGACACTTGACCCAAACCAGCCAAAGGCGTATTCCATACCACAGTACATCATGCCCATTATATACACTGGGAGCAGTTACCCAGAAGAGTCACTGCTGGGTTGGGCTGGGTATCGGTCAGCGGGTGGTGAGCAGTTGTATTCTCTTCCCTTGTTATTTCCCTTCTCATAATTATTATTGGTGATAGCAGCAGTGGTTTTGTGTTATACCTTAGTTACTGGATTGTTCTTATCTCAACCTGTGGGAGTTACACTCTTTCAATTTCCCTCCTCATCCCCTCGGGAACAGGGGGGAGGAAGTGGGGGGAGTGAGCTAATGACTATGTGGCTAATTTGCTGACTGGGCTTTTTGGCACCTAATGTGGGGCATGAAGGGTAGAAATAATGACAGATCTGACCAGACTTTGTCTAATCATATTTGTGATAAGCATTCATTGTTTCAGATCAACAGTCACTCCTCACAATGCTGATTTACTGGCTCTCAAAGTTGTTGCTCTTGATCTCACAGTTTCAGCATGTTGTACCTTACTTACAGCCAGTATTTGCTGTGTTAGTGTTTATCAGCTGGGGGACTTGAGCTAAAGTTCTTGTTTCATTGTACTTTATGGTAATAATTTGTAATACAATAAAATCATTGATCATGATACTGATCTGGCTTGCATTCCCTGTGTGGTCACCACCTCTATACTTTGGGAGGTATATAACAGAAGTGTACAGCAGTTACACATCTTTTTTCCCCTCCTCGGGTGATCAGCCTATGAAGGAGACATTCCCTTATACTCCCAGGCCCCTACCAGACTGTTTACAGCATCATTTGAGAGTTCTGAAGGTTTTGAATGACCTTTGAGTACCCTTGAGACCTGCTTGCTGATTGTGATGTGGATCACCATGTTGGCACACACACAGAGTGTGTTTTACCCACGAACATTCCATCTGATCTGAAGAGTTGAGTTTGGACCTTATCTAAGATTAGACAATGATGTAGGAGGATCGAGAGATTTTCCCCAAGGCTGGACAGTCATGAGTGACAGGGTGTGTGGGGTAGTATGGGCAAGTATCTAGGCCAGTGGGCCCCTCCAGTGCTTTGGAACTTCACCACTGAACAAGTGCAAAATCCAGAAAAAACTAATAAAATGCTTAGATGAGGTGTGTCTCCATTCTGGTCATACCAGAGAAGGACAAATCATGGCAATGTGCTGGGGCTTGACCTGTGTTTACAGAACTCTGTTTAACACCCTCCAGCACCTTCAAAAGGAAAAAGATTTCCCTGGATCTGATGGCAAAGCAACAGACAGTGCAGCTACTCCAGCTCAAAGTACAGCAGCTACACCACCACCAGTGACAAGTATAGCCGCTACTCATACCCCAGTGACAAGTACAGCAGCTACTCAAGCCACAGTGATAGTCACCGCAGCTAAACCAAAGGACCAACTCACACCAATACCGGTTGCCCCTGTACGCAAGAGGAAAAGCAAAAAAAGAGGCAAGAAAGATAAAACAAGATGAAGAAACAATGTACTCACCACCTGGGACAGCATCTGACCAGGATTCATCATCACATGATGAAGAAGAAGAAGAAGAAGTGACTTCCCAATTCATCACCTGGTTGTTCTAATGCTGGGACAATGGGGCTGACAGTCATGAATTAGAACGTAGTGAAGCCAAACAGCTGGGATCACTTGCTAGGGAAGGGGGAATTGACAGAACAATTGCAAGAGATAAAAAGTCCCTCAACCTTTGGAAGCAGCTCTTGGCAGCTGTGAAAGAAAGGTTTCCATACAAGGATGATGTTATGAGTGGTTCGGCCAAGTGGACTACACTAGAAAAGGATATCCAGTCTCTGAGGGAATCAGCCGTTGTAGAGATGATCTATAATATCAAGCTGAATACTGGGGATATATCCATAGATCCAGATGAAGTCGAAACTACACAACCTATGTGGCAGAAATTTACACAGAATGCACCATCATCATATGCCCATTCATTGGCAACAGTAACCTGGAATGACATATTACCACTAACAGTAGATGAAATGATTCATAAACTCTGAGAGTCTGAAGACAGTCTCACACCTTCCATCATCTCAGCTGTGGAAAAACTGTCCCAGGTCCTCAAACAATTGAGAAACGATCTATCCAGCTCCTCACATGTACCAACACGTCTCAGCTATTAACAGAATGTGTCCTACTGTTCAAAAGAGAAGATACAGAAGGTATACACCACTGGCCACCATACGGTTTTACCTGCTGGGTCACAAAGAAATGACAAAGCGGGAGGGAAAACCTACCTCAGCTCTGGAAGAATGGGTGCATGAACTGAAGTGGAGAACAAAGATCAAGGCTGATCACCCCATGAAGGCTGTGGCTTCAGTCTCTGGTGAGCAGATGCCCAGATGGAGTGGAAGAGCCGATTTTACTTCAGCTCCTGTGATAAAGGAGACTAATCCCTTTCTACAAGACTTAAGTATCCAGTGTTGTGATGACTATTAGAGGTGCCTTTCCCTCAGCCAGGTGGAGGTAGGGGACAATCAGATTTACTGGATTGTGTGGATCAGATGGCCTGGCGCATTAGTCCCACAGAAGTATAAAGCTCTAGTAGATACCGGTGCACAGTGTACCCTGATGCCATCAAGCTGTCAAGGGGTGGAACTTATTTATATTTCTGGAATGACAGGAGGATCCCAAGAGTTGACTATACTGGAGGCTGAAATCAACCTGGCTGGGAGAGAATGGCAAAAACACCCCATTGTGACTGGTTCAAAGACTCCATGCATCCTTGGCATAGATTACCTCAGGAGAGGGTACTTCAAAGTCCCAAAAGCGTAGCGATGGGATTTTGGTACTGCTGCCTTAGAGACAGAGGAAATTGAGCAGCTGTCCACCTTGCCTGGTCTCTCAGAGGATCCTTCTGTTGTTGGGTTGCTGAAGGTCGAAGAACAGGAAGTGCCAGTCACAACCACAACAGTGCACCAATGGCAATATTGCACCAACCGATACTCCCTGAATCCCATCCATAAGCTGATCTGTAGATTGGAGAGTCAAGGAGTGATCAGTAGGACCCATTCACCCTTTAATAGCCCCATATGGCCAGTGGAAAGCCTAATGGAGAGTGGAGACTAGCAGTAGACTATCGTGACCTGAACAAAGTTCACCATCCTTGGGTGCTGCCGTACCAGACATACTAGAACTTCAGTATGAACTGGAGTCAAAGGCAGCCAAGTGGTATGCCATGATTGATATTGCCAATGTATTTTCTCAGTTCCTCTGGTAGCAGAGTACAGGCCACAGTTCGCTTTTACTTGGAGGGGTATCCAGTACACTTGGAACCAACTGCCCCAGGGGTGGAAACACAGCCCTGCTGTCCACCATGGACTGATCAAGGCTGCACTGGGACAGAGGCAAGCTCCAGAACACCTGCAATACATTGATGACATTATTGTGTGGGGCGATACAGCAGAAGTCTTCGAGAAAGGGAGGAAAATAATCCAAATCCTGCTGAAAGCTGGTTTTGCCATAAAGCAGAGTAAGGTCAAAGAACCTGCACAAGAGATTCAATTTCTGGAAATAAAATGGCAAGATGGACATTGCCAGATCCCACAGATGTGATTAACAAGATAACAGCAATGTCTGCACCAACTAATGAGAAAGAAACACAAGCTTTTTTGGGTATTGTGGGGTTCTGGAGGATGCACATCCTGAATTACAGTTTGATTGTAAGCCCTCTCTATCATGGGACCTGGAAGAAGAATGATTTTAAGTGGGGTCCTGAGCAACAACAAGCCATTGAGCAAATTAAACGAGAGATACTCCATGCAGTATCCCTTGGACCAGTCTGGACAGGGCCAGATATTGAAAATGTGCTCTACACCACAGCCAAGGAGAATGGTCCTAACCTGGAGCCTCTGGCAGAAAGCTCCAGGGGAGACTTGAGGTCGAACCCTCGGCTTTTGGATTCGGAGATACAGAGCATCTGAGGCCAGCTATACTCCATCTGAAAAAGAGATACTGGCAGCCTATGAAGGGGTTCAAGCTGCTTCAGAAGTGATTAGCACTGAAGCACAGCTCCTCCTGGCAGTCCGGTTGCCCGTGCTGGGAGTCTCCTCTACACATCATGCAACTGATGCTACATGGAGTAAATGAGCTGCCCTAATTACACAATGAGCTTGAATACGAAATCCCAGTCATTCAGGAATTCTAGAATATGCCTGCTCCTAATTGTGTCAGCCTGTTCCGGGCAATGCATGTTGCATTCTGTACTCATTGCTCATGCAGTTTCAATCCCGGCTGTTTTTATTTCTGCTTAAAATACTTAAAGGTAGTAATCCCTGCCATGGACTAAATACTGTGTGACATGAATGCTTCAGCTGATGGCGTGGATTAGAAAGTGAGGCATCAAATGAGCATTTTGGACTGCAAAAATGTAAGGTAGAGAAGAATAAAGTGATTAAAGCCAGATTTAATTTTGCTATAGGATGCAGCTTTCTTTTGTAAGTTTGATGATGAAGTACACCATTACTCATTTTACAAACTTATGGGAAATTAGAATCATATAGAACCATAGAATAGTTAGGGTTGGAAAGGACCTTAAGGTCATCCAGTTCCAATCCCCCTGCCATGGCCAGGAACACCTCCCACAAAACCATGTCACCCAAGGCTCTGTCCAACCTGGCCTTAACACAAAGGACGGAGCATTCACAACTTCCTTTGGCAACCCATTCCACTGCCTCAACGCCCTTACAGTGCAGAATTGCCTCCTCATGTCCAATCTAAACTTCCCCTGTTTAAATTTGAACTCATTACCCCTTGTCCTCTCACTACAGTCCCTCATGAAGAGTCCCTTCCCAACATCCCTATAGGTCCCCTTCAGATATTGGAAGGCTGCTAGGAAGTCTCCACACAGCCTTCTCTTCTCCAGGCCAAACAGTCCCAATTTTCTCATCTTCCTATGGGACGTGCTCCAGTCCCTTGATCATCCTCGTGGCCCTCCTCTGGACTTGTTCCATCAGTTCCATGTCCTTTTTATCTTGAGGACACCAGAACTGTACATAATACTGCAAGTGAGGTCTCACAAGAGCAGTGTAGAGAGGCAGGATCACCTCCTTCTACCTGCTGGTCACACTCCTCTAGATGCAGCCCAGCATATGGTTGGCTTTCTGTGCTGCAAGAGCACACTGCAACCTCACGTTCATTTTCTCATCGACCAACATCCCCAAGTCCTTCTCTGTAGGGCTGCTCTGAATCTCTTCTCTGCCCAACCTGTAGTTGTGCCTGGGATTGCTCTGACCAAGGTGTAGGACCTTGCACTTGTCATGGTTAAACTTCATGAGGTTGGCATCAGCCCACCTCACAAGCATGTCAAAGTCCCTCTGGATGGCAATCCTTTCCTCCAACGTATCAATTAAACCACACAACTTGGTGTCATTAGCAAACTTGCTGAGGGCAATTAGTCTGGTGAGTAGTTGATACCTTGGTAATGAACAACATTTTATACAAGAGCTTCAAATAACTTTTGTCTAGAAATAACAGAATAGCTCTGATCTTTTTTTTTTTTTTTTTCTCATACCTTTGCTAGGCATCCTGATAACTACTTCTGTCTTCACAAAAGGCATAAAGTCTATGTTTTCTATGATCACCTAGTTTTTGCTGGTAGTTGCTATTGACTCTAAAACCATTTTTTTTCCCCTACTAACTTCTACTCTCTACCACAGGAGAGACTAAGACTCTCATCACAGACAGCAGCAGTAGCATGGCAGCAAGTATAAATTTGGGAATAAAAAGAACAAAATACTAGACTACAAGTCTGTGAGGCAGCAACAAGATTTTGTCTATGTTTTTGTAGAACTTATCATAGCAAGGACTTGCTCATTATTAGAGTCACTAGGCAATCCACAGACATGTATAAAAATATTGCTATTAATATAGTCTTTTCATATTCTAACTGCAGATTGTGGTTTTTGATCCCTTCCTTCCATTTATACACAATTGTTAATTTTAAGGTGGAAAATTATATATGTTGGTGAGTTAGCATTTATGTAGCTGAGAAAACAAAAAATAGGCACTTTGATTGAGTATCCTTACTTTTCAGGATGATTAAGAGCCTTTTTGGTCTTTTGAGTGCTTATTTTGATTCAGTCCAGTTGGAAGGCATGTACTGAGAATGCTCAAGCCTCAGCTATGGCTTTGGTAGCTTCACACAAGCTCATTTTATCACGCATGTAAAAGCAAAGGAGAAAATAATTAGTAAAGCTGGTCATAATCATTTAGGGCTCTTTCATTTTCTCAGAAAGCACTGTGTGGAGCTTGTGCTGGTGATGATTGATTGCTCAAACCTGGAGGTGGATGCTGGGCTTGTTAGAAACTCTCTTTTATCATCACAGACAAACCTGAAAGAGTGTTGAGAGCCAACGCCTGTTGTTTGCACCTACTTGCATGTTTACAGGACAAGCACAAAGAGCCAGGGTTGTTACTGGGCCTTTTCCCTTTAGTTGTACAGAATTAAGTTTTTTGGGACTACGCATTCTTCTGCAGCTTTCATCTGGCAAAGGGTGTGGGCTTGGCCACACTTTTGGGTCTGCGCTGGATCTGAGCACTCTTAAAATCAAAGGGATTTAATTAAGTTGAAGTCTGACAAAGAGGAAAAAACACAACAGGCAGAAATGCTGTGAACGCTTGTACCTTTCCGCCTTTGGAGCTGAGAGAGTAAAGTGATATCTTAGCATTAAAAACTAATCTGAAATCATGAATGCATGTATCAAATTAGCTTACAGGTTTCTTAGCAGGCAGCAGATAAGCAGGGGGAAACTGGATTGACATTCATAGCCTGTTATCAGCAGTTTTAATAAGTCACAAGAGTCCAAGAGAAAATGTTAAAATGAAGGTGAAATTTTCTGCTTTTCCAAACAATGAGCAAGCAAATTATCCAGATTTCTGTGATATGTAGAAATTTAATGGAGGAACAGGAGATCCAAGTGTTCTCCCATTCATATGATATTATCAAAGGAACAAACCAAATCACTCTGCTCCTCATGATTAAAAGAAAATCTCACAACACAGTGTTAAAAAGAGGATTTTCTAACAGCTTTGCACCTGGGAACAAAGTGGAATCACAACAGCAATAAAGGTCGATAGCAGACTGAAACTTGATTGGATTTGCCACCATGGAGTCCTTTCGGAAGAAAAAAACACAAAGTTGAAAACTTGTAGCTACAAAACAAGTAAACACATAAGTGAAGATGCAATATGTTCTGATGTAAATTCAGTGCAGAGTCTGAAAGTGAATTAATAAAACCCCCTCTAAGTCATAGAATCATAGAATAGTTAGGGTTGTCCGTCAGTAAAATCAAACAGATGTCAGGTTGTCCTGATGGAGACCATAATGACAATTAAAAAAAAAATAAAGGTCTTGGGGAATCGCCTGCTGCAATACCTACATCAAATCTAATTTAGTACTGTGACTTTCTGCACCATTTTTCTGTTTTTACTGTTCCTGTGGCCCCTGGAGGAGAGTGCGCTGTCCTGATCTTTGTGTAAGGAAGTTGCAGTGGGAGCTACAGGGACAGGAAAATTGTGAACATGAATAAGTCTGCTTTCACAGCCTGCTGCTGGATGCTCACTTGGGTGCTCCAATGAAAATCAAAGTCCTAATTCCCAGGGAACAGCTGTGTGTTTTGCATGAAAATCACTGTGTAAAGTGCATTCAGAAGTCCATCCCTTACTCCCACCCTTGCCACAGAAAAGCTGCGATTTACTTACTGGTTGTCAAATACATGACTGCAGTGCAGAAGCCTTAAAGAGTGACTTTAAGGTATTGAAATAGAGTTTTATAATAGCATCTGTATGTGTGGAACCTAGGACATGGTATCAGGGCTGGAGTTCAGGGCCAAACCCAAGAAGAAAGGGCTGGGACTTCAGAAATATCTTTCTTTTGCATTTTCTGTTGCTTTGTGTAAATCTGAATCATGTCTGGTGTGCTGGCTATAATAAAAGAGCGTAAATATGAAAGTCAGCACTTGGATTGCAATGCTTATTCCTTCAGGCTCAAAATTAGGTGATCCAAACCCAATGATTCTTTTTGTAAATCTGGGTCTTCTCTTTCTGCCCCAGAACCACAGCAGTGTGGTTGTTAGTTTGGATTGGGAATAACTTTTTGTATGAAAAAAGTTTTGCTTTTCGTTGTGGAACGGAGGATCCTTTTATTTCTCTTTGTAGAAACCCTAAAATGTTCAGTGAAATCAGAAGTCATCTTTTCATTTGGGTATGTATCTATATGACTTGCTCATCCAGAAAATCTTCTGGGAATGCTCTCAGAAGCATAATGAACTAGAAAGTCTGTACTGATTCTCATGAAATTAGTATCTTGGGGATCATTTTCTTCCAAAACCAAGAAATACATATACAAAAATCAATTTTTTTTTTGTCTCATCATTGATTTGGAGTTGGATGGGCTTCAAATTTCTGTTATTTTTCCCATGGATCAGGAGTTTCACTTTCTTGTCTATCCTAGACAAGGAGATTTTCCAAAGCTTTTAGGTTTCCTGGGAAGACAGAGGTGCTGAAGACTTTGAAATGCTTAGGTGTTACAGCAGCAAGGTCTTAGGAACTGCAGACCAGTGGACTTTATATGGATATATGGGGCAGTAGCTATTCTCTAGCCACTGAAAAGAAAACAAACGACTAACTTTGTGACAATTTTTTTGTACTTGAAACAGATATTCACATATTCAGCTTATACAATTCCAGTAGTAGGTTTTCTGAATATTTGAATGTTGTTCATTCATTTGGGTACATGAACCTGACTTAAATTTTGTGATATATGATCATCCCTTCAAATCAGACAATAATTAGTCTACCAAAATAGCTTAAATTTTATCTGCCTCTAATAATAAACTCTGTCAAATGAGATGAATTTAAAAAAGCTAAAACATCCCCCTTCCCCCATGCCAGTCTTCTCTTCCTATGCAAATTATGCAGTTTAATTTAACCTCTTTTTTTTAAGCACTGGGGAGAATAATTCTTGGAACACAATACTCCTTAGCGCATGAGACAGTAGTGTATATTTAATTATGAGATAAGGTATCTCATTATATGGTGGAACACCTACAGCTTTAAGACTATAAATAATTTTTTGTAATGTGGCTGCATAATTTGTAAACTTCTGGGAAGACTTGACTTTATGTTAGTGTGGGAGGAATGAATTTGCTTTGATGTTCTGGTAGCTTCTCAGAAACAGCAACAGAGACACAGCGACCGCTGCTGAGGATGGCGTTAGTTGAGTTCCACAGGATCTTATGCCTGGCCTCAGGCTTCTGTTGGGTTTCTCCCTGAGATAACCAAATTGATGCTGCTGGTGAGTAGATACATGTCACACAGTGTCCTCAAGATTCATGAAGGGTGGGCAGACATGCAAAAAAGAACAGTACCACGGAGTGTGAGAAATGAAGTTGCTACAGTGACAAAGCAACAAAGCAAGGAATGGACCCTAAATGTGATGTTTTATTGCTGTCTTTGTCCTTTGCTACTGAACTAAGAGTTGTACCAGATAATTTAGAAAAGATAATCATGCCCTTAAAGTGGCATGATTCAGAGTTGTGAAGTAGCTATGGAGGCGCCTTGAGCATACTGTTAGAGACAGAATGGTGCTTACATATGAAAAAGTAATTTTAATTCTTAAAATCAGATCCTCAGCCCTGAAGACCCAGCTCCTTCAATACTCTACTTACAAACTCAATTATCTGTTGAATTAAAATCACTTCTGTTCAAATGTTGGGTGCTGCTTCCTTACCCTGAAAATAAATTTACCTTTAAATTATGATGATCCTTCTGTTTTAAAGATAATACAATACTTAAAATTCTGTATGCAATGGAAACATTTGGAGGATAAATAGAAAACTTAGAAAAACCTTTAGTATGCTTTGTTTAAAATTTTAATTTGTTGTTCAGTGTGCAGGTTTCTTCTTTTTTGAATCTCCTCTAAGGAAGGATTTTTTTCTGTTTCTCTAAAGAGGGATCTTTATTGTGTTTTTCCCTGTAGCACTTGTTTATGTAGCAGAAAGAACAACGTTGAATGAGTGAGAAAGAGAAATTACTTTCCTTTTGAGATAGATTGGAACAGTGAAGGCATTTTTTACCTGAAGTGTATATTTTGTAGGACATTTACTAACAGCAATAGCTGTTTTCCAGAGCTCTCCAGAGATCTGGGCATCCATAGCTTTGGCAGCAGTGGCATTTTTCATGGTGATATCTTTGCATGTAGAGGGGGAGCAGAAAAAGATGAGACCCAAGTGGTTTAACAGGGTAGGAGAGCAGTTGGGATACCTGGGAGGTGACACTGCTGCTTGAGATCTGTTCCCAGGTTGAGAACAGAGCAACGCTGGTGTTGATTGGGCAGTTGTGGTGTGGAGACCAACAGGCATGGAAAATTCACCAGAGTTTCCCTCTGGAGGCTAGCCTCTAATTGAGATTTATTGGCATAGGGAAGATTGCATAAATAATGGACTATAAATCTTCAGAGGATTCCAGTCCAAGTTTCACCTAGGATTTTTCTCAGGTTTTCTCTGACCATCAGCAGTGTTAAATATGTTAATCCATGAATTAGGGTACACAAAAAAAGCATATATAGAATTTAAAAAGCAAATAAAAGCAGGGAGTGGTTGCAGAAGTAGCAGTTTGGTTTTCAGTCATTCTGATTGGGTTTTCGTCCCATGACAGTTGACAGGTACTGTGTATAAACTTCTAGAACAAGAGGCTCAGTATTTTTGTCACCAGAAAGTTTCCTCGGCATAATAGAAAAGCACTGAGAAATTGCGCTACACAAGCCATTGGGTTTGTAGAGGATTAATTTCCTATGGCACTGGACTAATTTATTGCTATAGTTTTTGGTGGGGAGATTTGATCTTGCAGATTTTTGTCTCTGGTTGAGTGTTTTATTCTCAAAGTAGTGACCTGTATTTTCATCCTACACTCTGGCATTACTTTTCCATTCAAGGTACTTTTAATGCAGCTGTTTCTCCTCAACAGTCCTTGGCTGCAGCCAAAAAGATTTATTTTTCTTTATTTTTTTTTTTCCAGAAGCACAGTAAGTGTAGCTGCATACTTTTTTTGTCCAGGACTTGCTCCTCATTTCTTGTGATATGATTGTTCAGAAGGATTTGTTTAACTGCTGGAATAGACAAATGGTCCAAGCAATACTGAGCTTGTGAACTATTTTCCACCACCGCAGGGGCATCCCACAAATTGCAAACAACATTCATTCATCTGTAGCATTGCTGCTGCTTCCTGGAGGGTGAATTTGAGCTTTAACAGAGAGTAACAAATGACAAAAGTTAAACAGCAGGCTCTAGACACGCTTCCTTTAGGTATGCCACTATATACCAAGATTTTGTGAGAACCGAATTCAATAAGCTAATAAAAATATGGAAACCTTGTTTATAGCTATGTGATTATACTTATTTGCTTTCTTTTTAACATTTTCCTTTTTCACTGTAAAAATAGTACTAGTGAGTTATCTTTTCAATATAACATTAAAAACCTGACGAAAACCTGGGCTGTATGTGTTCAAACTGAACTCCACTACCTGTCTTCATAAAGGAACAGCCTGTATATGAGGCTGGTGCTTGTGTCCCCTGGGTAGAAGGTAGTGGGATAGCCATTGCTTCATTCCCCATCCTGCAGCATCGTGGGAGTGTGCTTCATCTGTGGCAAAGGTGCTGACACTCATGGGCTAACATCTGGACTCATCATCTGTGGTGTTTACATTTACCGTTGTTCCTTCAAAGCATGGCACATATTGCTGTTTGTTTTCCATTTAAGTAGTGAGAGTATTGCAAATAATTGTGATTGGGTTTTGATCTACTCTAGAATTATCAGCTGGTTTAGAGGATTTTTAATATAATTTAATATTTGATGATTAATTACAAATAGTGTTTGACATTTTTCAGCAAAGATGGGAATGCTTAATTGTTCAAGTTTTCATTTTGCGTTCTGAACTAGTGAGTGCTCATTTATAAGCAATGCATTAAAAGTAATGTTGAATTTCCAGTTACTTCCCAGTTTGTATTTAGCCCCAGAGTGACCAAGAAAGTGGGAGGGAAGGGAAGCAGAAGAGCAGCTGTGGCTTGTGGTATTGATTTGTTACCAGGTGAAGTGCCTTTTGCTTATTTTATATTAGATATTTTGAGTAGAGACGTAGTCCCCAAGCTGTTAAGAAACTAACCTGAGTGAAGTCTGGCTGTGGATTATTTAAATGAGTGGTAAATTTTGCCTCAGTAGTGGTTGGTACTAAGTGAGGTGTTTGTGGGCACTAGAGTGCCCCTGGTGTGAGTGAAGGGTTTGGAGAGAAAAGGGTGCATGATGCCTCTTTCTCCTTCCCAGGAACATGTAATTTTTTTTTTGGAAATGGGCTGGGAGGGCCAAAAAGGCTTCACTTTGTGAAATGCAGTAAGTAACATTTCCATTTTTTGTGCTGGCTGGGTGTGATTAAAGCATTAGATCTGCAGTGTGGACTTCAGTGAAGTTCTCTAATGCACAGGTAAGTTCTCATAGCATTTAAATATTGTCATGTTCTTGTTTTTTCCTTTGCATGTGGTGTTGAATGAGCAAAGGGCCATGGATTTGTGTTCTCTCTCAGGCAAACCCTGCAGATACTCTGTAGGAGCATTCAGCAGTAAGACAACATGTTGTAGTTCCTTGAATCAGGTTGAACAGGAAGACATCTCTCATTGTGATGACAAGTTCACTGAGCAATCACTTGAGATCTCCTATAAGCATTAAAAAGAGCCATTGAAATCTAGGTTGTTGTAAGACAAAGTGATCATAACCCTTGTGTGATGAAACAGAACTTAACACTGCTCTAAGTAACAGAGAAAAATAGGATATTTAAATACTTGTTTACCAGATGTCCAAAATATACAAGTTAATTCAACGTGTTGTATATAAATATAAAAATATGGTGGCAGAACATGGGAGAGAACAGTTTCCTGATGCCCAGTGGTTCAGCTTGAAAACATATTGGATGGAAAGCACCTAATTTTTCCCTAGGAAATGATCAACCGTCTTATTCTTTCCATATTGAGAATATATGCCTGCTTTAAAGCATCGAGGACGTATTGAGTTTGTTGGTTGGACTTATAACCAACTCTGATTTCTCAGATGAACTACGTTAAGGGAAAGGACTAGTAGTAACAACCCTGCATGTACTCTTTCACAGAAATCTCTGCCTCAGAATTTTACATACATGCCTGAAGTCTGTTCATTTTTGGTTTTTTTCTGTGCCCTAGACAATGTAGTGATTTTGGGTTATAGTTCTTTATGTGACCATAGATTTGGTTTAAGTGTTTTCCCTCCTGCTATGTACGTGCCATGATATATGGGCTGGGATATCAGAGGGCTGTTCTGTTGCTGGCTCTTGGCTGAGTGCTGGGTGTTTCAGGCCTTTTTTTGGCAAAAGGCTGAAGGTTATTACAAATAGATTTGGCAACATTCCAGCTTATTGGCCTCCAGAGTGTTCTCAGCAAGAAGTCTGTTTAATAATGAGAAGCTTGAATAGCATGGATTGCAGGAAAATAAAGAAATCTAACCAGAATTTTAAAGGAGACACACTGAGCTTTGTGTTTTGCCAGAAAACCCAGTATAACCATGAAACTCTGCAAATAAGTTGGTGTTTAGAAATCAAGATACGTTTGTGTCACTTACTGTATCCTAGAAATGCCTGCAGCTTTATATTAATGAAGTTGCTCTGTGATCTATCAGCTTTGTGTGTTTTGTTTTTTTTTTTTTTTTTTGAGAATTAGCCTGGAAATGCTGCCCTTTCCAAGATAATTTATTCTAAGCCTGGATGTACATAATTAGTCAGCAAGTCTGTGTGTCTGCATACATGCCCACGCATGCACCCCCATGTCCACACAACCAGATAAACATTTTTTTTTCCTTTTTTAGTCATGGACAAATAGATCACACAAATTAAGGTGATATATCATGGGTTAAATTGCATGGCCATAAATTCCAGAGTTTGCTTCAAGTATAGAATCAAAGAATAGATAGGGTTGGAAAGGACCTTAAGATCATCTAGTTCCAACCCAGGGGCAGGACACCTTCCACTAAACCATGTCACCCAAGGCTCTGTCCAACCCGGCCTTGAACACTGCGAGCAAACAAGCATTCACAGCTTCCCTGGGCAACCCATTCCAGTGCCTCACCACCCTTACAGTAAAGAATTTCTTCCTCATATCCAGTCTAAATCTCCTCTGTTAAGTTTGAACCAGTTACGCCTTGTCCTGTCACTACAGTCCCTAATGAAAAGTCACTCCCCAGCATCTCTATAGCCCCTCTTCAGATACTGGAAGGCTGCTATGAGGTCTCCAAGCAGCTTTCTCTTCTCTAGGCTGAACAGCCCGGACTCTATCATCCTATCTTCAGATGGGAGGTGCTCCAGTCCCCTGATCATCCTCACAGCCCTCCTCTGCATTTGTTCCAGCAGTTCCATGTCCTTCTTATGTTGGGGACACCAGAACTGCACACAATATTCCAAGTGAGGTTTCAGGAGAGCAGAGTAGAGGGGCAGGATCACTTCCCTCATTCTGCTGGTCACACTCCTTTTGATGCAGCCCAGGATACGGTTGGCTTTCTGGGCTGCAAGAGCACACTGCCGGCTCATGTTCATTTTCTCATTAACCAGCACCCCCAAGTCCTTCTCCGCAGGGCTGCTCTGAATCGCATCTCTGCCCAACCTGTAGCTGTGCCTGGGATTGCTCTGACCCAGGTGTCTTCAATTCAGACCTGAATGCAGAGGTTGATGACCTGTGGCTCATTACTTGGAGAGAGTTTGTGAGTAATTAAAATCAGTCAGATTTCATCTGTACTCCCTGGATGTTTATGGCATTCACTGGAACAAGACAATAACATCCTGCTGGTGAGTGATATAAACAGAAATACAAGAGCCCACCAGAGCCACTGCTGTGCACTGACGCCCCACGTCTCTTTCTCCTTTGCATATGTGAAGCATGACTTCCTCTCCTGATACATTATGTGGGCTGAGAGTTCTAGGGTAATGGCTGGACTTGATCTTAAAAGACTTTTCCAACCTAGTTGGTTCTGTGATTTTATGATTGACCTTTCCTCTAGATGTGGTAGAACTCACTCTAGTGTCAAAAGCTGGACTTCTAGAGGGAGAAAAGCTTTGGTCTGACAATGATCATGGAAATGGTAAGAGTAAGAGGTGTGGAGAGGGTCAACAAATTTGGGCATTTGTATAACATTGTTTTCTATCTGCACAGACATGCATACATATATGCATTTGTATCTATACACACATGTGCACATACTTACTAGGAAGAAATTACCTGGGAAAGAGAAGGCTAATTCCCCAAAAATGCCAAGTGTCTGATACATAGTGATGATTCTTTTAATTAAAATTAAAGCTTTGGATATTTGTGGAAGCAAGTTATATTATAAGGCTGCCTAAATCCTGCTGTCAGAGAGCACAGCATACAGAATAGCGGCAAGAAAAAAGGCAAATTTGAGAGGTGCGTGTCTAGGAAAGATTAAGTAATAAAACCTGTAAGGATAGCAAAATTGATGGAAAGTCATGCAAACCAAAGAGCTGACAAACTGGATAAGTACAGGCTGGGTTCTGCCACGAAAGTCACTGCCAATCATATTTATGCTACTCATGCTTCAGGGACAAACTCCTTTGCACTGATACTGGGTACGATGGTGTGGGTTTGCTACTGGGGCACTTGGTTGCCCTTTGCATGTATGTTACAGCTGATGCTGACCATTGTGCTGCCATGAAAAAAACTATGCTGAGCCACAGCACAAGAGTAGTGTTCATGTCTGCTGTGTTTTAAGTCTGAATGATTTTGTACAAAAAAACAAACAAACAAAAAACTTTACCTCTCACGACTTCTTAATGTCTTACTGTACAATCCTCTAGACCTCGAGTAGGGCTTACAGGCTTCAGTGTTGGTGCCATTTGTGCTTTATAGGAACATGATTAATTTCTCTATTATAAATAAGGATGGTCTTGCCATGGATGTGTCATGCATATTTTAAGCTGCTAAATTTACTAACTGCTAGATTGTTTAATGCTAACTTGAAGTGTTTAGATCGTCCTGACGTCTTCATTTGAACAGAAAAAATGTCAGACATATAAATTGTATGTTGACATTTATTTCACAGGGGTAGTTAGCTATTGCTAGTCTGCAGTGAAGACTTGTCTAAAATAATCACTTCCAGTTCTCATTTTGTTGAAGTTAAATAGTCTGAATAGGTAAAAACTTGTTCAGATTCTTTAATCCTCGTATTATTGTGGTGTGAAAAGAAAGCATGTAAATATGAGGAAACTGAAAATAAATCAATAAGATAACGTATTAGAAAACTGAAAAATGGTTTCTGGAGAAGGTAAGATAATCGTCCAATAAAGTACCAGTTGTTAACATTGGATTTTTTTTTTTTTTTTTTTTGCATCTTACAGCTTTTTTAGAGAGGTGCCCATTAAAATTGGAAGAACTTCTCTCTGCAGGAAATAATTACTTTAAGAAACTCTAAGTTATAAAAAAATAAAATCAAATCTCATATGATCTGAAAGCATGTTTTGAGCATTCAGATACAACAAGACTGTGGAAATTATCTATTTCTCCAGCTAATCTATGGGGATGGTCTAAAATTTGACATAATCAAAAAATCAAGAAATTCATGATGGAAGATGTTTGACCTCTATTGGTATTAGTATGTTGGTTCTTAAAGGAGATATTAGAATCATAAAATCATAGAATAGTGAATTGATGAATGGCTCATGTGATGAACATGCTACCTTTCATTTTCCTGAACCTTGTCACCATTTCCCATCAAACACGTCTTGCCTTTGTTGTTTTTCATTGATTTCACTGAGTGTTCATTCTTTTCCTGTTTTAAAAGTCAAACTTTTATTCATCAGCCTGTCATTAAGATTCCTAAGAAGCAGTTCTCACCTGGCAGTAAGGACTCAAAGATGTGATTACTGATACAACATCAAATTTATGGTAACAGGAGTATACTTGTTATTATATAACTGTTTTTACACAGAGATTGAAAATTAATAACTTAGATTGAAGATGTAGAAAAAACATTTAAATTAAATGTGATTGCTGTAGTACACTTTTGGGTCACCTAATGTCCCATGGGAGAAATTAAATTCCATTATAGTATGCTCATCGTGATTGATAGCTGATGATTATGGACTTCCAATAATATGCTGAATACTTCAGGCATGGTATAATTGGAAAACAGCTTTATTTCCCACTCTGACTGGGAGCAAAACCCCCATAGCCTGCTGTGTTATGTGGTAGAGGCTTCAGATTTCACTGAAGAGATTGAAAGTTTGTAATTTGGATTCCAGGCAGTACCGACAAGAGATAAATCTGTCTTTTTTTTTTTTTTTTTTTTTTTCAAAAAGCCCCGTTTTGTTTCTCTAAATAGAGAATTGCTTTCCATGGACCATCTTTTGAATCTTTTGAATACATGGCATGAGGAACTAGGAACTTGTATTCAAAATACCAGTTTTGTGGGAGTTCCTGAAGAAACTTCAAAGAATGAGGAGCCCACGTAGCAGTGAATAGATAATCTCTAGATTGTCTTAGACTTTATAGAAATAGGTAATAATAATACTCTCTATAAAAGTGAATCTCTATATAATTCCTTTTGCAATAAAACCACAGCATTGGTATTTAGCTTGTAATGATCCGGGTGAACTCTGAATGCTGGGGAAATATGTGAAGTTTCTGGGTCAGTTGTCTGGATTGCTCAGAGTTTCAGCCTTTGAATAGTTCCCTGAATTTTCATGATGTGAAAAACTATTTAAAGGTACTATTTAACTGCATTTTTTAAAAACAAGACTGTCTTATGCCTCTAAATAATCAGAGACATTTTTATATAGAGTTGCAGGCTCAAATTCCCCTTAATTTTTAGATAAGCTAAAATCCTTGCAACTTGTAAAGGTTCTTGTTGGATGTTGAGAACTGCAGGTGCAGAAATGGCCCTTTGTTTCTTTTACATCAGCCTTGTGGGGTCAGTCATCACTCCTCTATTTGCTTTCAATATTGTGCAAGAGCTGAGCAGCCTTTCTCACCTCAAAGATGCAGAGGAATGTCATTAATAATGGCTTTCTTAAGTATTGGAAATGCTGTGTGAGTTAACCTGGAGGTACACCAGCAAAAGAATATCATAAGAAGGCATAACAGGAGTTAGGTAGGTAAGACCTTTGTACTTCCTTGCCTGCTTTTTGTCTGAGAATTTATTTTTCTAGTTTCACTCTTGATCAGTACCTGCCAGCTTATTCAAGACTTCACCTCTTACCCCAGAAACCTTGGATGTTGTCCCTGACCACAGCAATTCTCCACCAGGGAACTACATCAAAACATCTGTGCTTTGATCTTGGCTTGTATTTCACAGGGTTTCAGAAGCAGGGAGCCATCTGTCTTTTTGGTTTTGTGATATTTGGTCCTTTTTAAAAGAAAATGTTTATTTCAACATTATTGTCAAACAAAAACATTTGATTATGAAGACAACATTAGAGCCAATCCTACGGGGACTGCCTCAGACTTTATTTGGCATACATCCGGATTCCAGGCTCTACATTAAGAGTGTCTAACAAGTAGTTTGGCAACTATATAAAATATTAATATTTGTCTCTTGGGTATGGTTAAGACAATTGTAGCGCCTTTGCAATGCAAAAAAATACAAAGGGTTTCCATAAATAATAGAAAACCTGTCAGACTGTACAAGAGTCCTGTGGTTTTTAGTTGTAAAGTCTCTCTGAGAGTGCTTCTGAACATGTTATTCTCACTTTTCAGTGCCTCCCTCTCTCTGATCTAAGGGAAAAAAAAAATCACATTTTAAAATAATCTTCGAGCCCTGTGGTTAAATGTTCACTAAAACTGTGCTTCAGGCTCTTCATCCTCTAATTAGTAGTGCTCAGGAAACCCAGGAGCCTTTCCATCTGCTCTGTGGCCGAAATGCAGGGTGGAAGTAGCAGGGACATGAAGATCCTTCTTTTTAATATTCAATGAAATTTTGGCACCTTGTCACAGTCTGACACCTACTACATCAACATTTTCAGTAGCATCCTTGTATCATTGAAATGTCCTGTCAGGTCTAGCTGACACTTTATTTTAAAAGGATGGTTTCTGAGAATTCATTCACTTTCCTGCCATTGAAGACTACCTGTGGTGGCAGGCTTGAGTAGCAGTCACTTCTTCGTCTATGAAACACATTGGTTTCGGCTTATCTGTATTTCAGTGTTTTCCTCTTGAATTAGAAACTTCAGTAAAATGCACTGTAGGTAGGACACATTGCTCAGCACAGCAGCTACCTCCACATTTAAAAATGTGGTGTTGTCAAATTGTGTGAGGAAATAAGGCAGTGTTGTGACATTCATATTGTGAATCCTGTTCTGTGTCATCATTGATAACTGATAGCTCTTCAAAATCTACCCACAAGTTTTACTGAATACAGCTCAAATCTTCCAGAGAATTGGTTTTGGTACCTCTCCTGTTTACAACTGTGAAAACAGATGGAGATTTATTAGATTTAAAGACAAATGACAGTAGATTATTTAGAACTTGTTTTGATGGTGCTCTGGGGTTAAAAATGTACATAGAAATATCTCCTTTCCCTATGGATCCTAAACCAGGGAAAGGGGATTTCTTTCCATTTGAATTTTCTGATTTATAAGGGGAAAAGAAAGTGTCTGGTCAGAGGTGAAGGCACTATGTGGTTATGCAGAAGCAAAAGAAGACATAAACCCATTTAACAGGCCATTTTAAAAATGGAGATAATGAGAAGACAGGCTGAGAAAGTTGTGGCTCTTCACTCTGGAGGAGAGAAGGCTGTGTGGAGACCTCAGAGCAGCCTTCCAATACATGGAGGGGACCTCCAAGAATGCTGGAGCAGGGCTCTTCATCACAGACTATAGTAACAGATTTGAGCAGAGGAAGTTCAGGTTGAGTAAAAGGAGTCTTTTCCCTTCGCTACCTTCACCTCTTTACCAGTGGTGAGGCACTGAAACAGGTTTCTCAAAGAAGTAGTAAATGCTCCATCTCCGGCAGTGTTCAAGGCCAGGTTGGACAGAACATTGGGTGACATGTTCTAGTGAGAGGCAGCCCTCCTCATGGCAGGGGGGTCGGAAGTAGATGATCTTAAGGTACTTTCCAACTGTAACCATTCCATGATGAAACACTCCTGCCATATATTTTGCTATCCTGGTTTACCAGCCAAGATAATAATTTAAACCTTTTTGCTGTTTGATGCTTTCCAAAAAATGCTAGGTGTAATTTTGATTTATTTTTTTTTGCCTAATTTCTATCTTTAGAATACTGAACAAGGAAAATCTAGGCCACAAATGGGGAAATGTTACCTGCTGTTGCTATTCACATCCTTAAAAATTAGTCCACCCTGATCAGCCTGCAGACACCTTCTGAGTGGGTTTTATTATGTGCTTGTGCCATTGCAGAGGAGGTCTGTGCAGCTGACGATGTGAGCACCTAAATCAGCGAATTGCTTGTGCTGTCTTGTGCACTTGATCACAGTGTAGGTTTCAAGCTTTTGAAATGAATTATTTGCCAATGACCAGAAACACAATGCTGGCATCCTACTTCAAGTGTCAGGTTTGAGAATTTTCTAAGGGATAAATTACAAGATCATGAAATATATAAAAATATAGAACAATAATTAATTGCAGAATTAAATGAATGTGAGAAGTTCTTTGCTCAGTATGTTTCATAACCAAGGTTTCATAAGCAAAGCTTAGCCTTGTGCTCCTGAATTCAGAGCGTTTTTATACAGAAGTTCTCCAAGTGACAAAATTTTTCCAAGCATGAGGAATTAAATGTGCAGAAACAGGTGATAGTGAGGTTTAATCTTCCTGTTACACAAAGGAAATTGGGTCTGTGTAACCCTTTGAGGCTTAGAAAGCCTGATAAGTCAAAAATGAAAATTGGAGAGAATATTTTGTAAGTGAATCTATTAACTCTAGTGGTGTATTATATATGACTGTATGTGTAAAAAAAAAAAAATATGAAACTTATTGGTAGAGAAGACAGGGCCTTGTTGCAAACTCATTTTTATTTCGTTAGATACTTTACAACTGAATATGCATCCAGAAATTCAAGTTACTCTTTCTTTATTGTGATTTTAGCAGTAAAATTTAAATAGTTCCATTAGGAAAACACAGTCTATTTTTTTAACCATGCATCTAAATGTGCCTCTGAACTTGCAACCCTGCAACACTTGGCTCACACAAAGCACCAGCAGAGCAGTTATGTTAAAAGGTAAACCTGCATTAATCAATCACCTTCTTAAACAAAAGAAAACAAGCAGTTTTAAGGGTTCAAGATTTAGATTTTCACAAGCCTGGCACTGCATGGATTAGCTGTTTCAAGGGTTGTAATACTTGATTAACTTACAAGACTACATATACCATAGCTTTGAATGCTTCTTTGCAGGAGTTTTTAATCAGTCTGAGATACTCTGCTACCACATTATTTCCCATTTGGTGGTTTTCTTTTCCATGCTTCATTCCCATTAATTGTTCCTCTTCTGACCCACAATTTATACATTCTTAGTGTTATTGGTACTTGAGACAAGGGGTCTGTGCAGTATTTGAACCAGGCTTATAGATGATCTTTAATCTTAGCTTAGTCTACATCATTAGTAGCCCTGTTTCACTATTTTTTTTTTTTGTTTTATGACAAAAAACATATTAGCTATAAACTGAGAAGTTGTTTTCCTTAGCGAAAATATGATGGCTCTTTTATCTTAAGATAAAGGGAAGGGATTACAGCAATGCCTAGTTGGTAGGATTTTCACCCCCACTTTCTGACTTGATGAGGATTCTGTTAACAGTGAAGCATCAGACCTACCCTGCACCAGCTAAGACAGGAGATCAAAGGGAACATTAAACTGAGCTGATTGACTGTATAGTTACATCTTTTTAAAGTGTCGGCAATTGACCTTTGGTACTCTCTTTTCCTAGGTGTGAATGTCTCCTAAGTAGGAGTGATGATGGGGAATTCATTCACTATTTGTAGCAAACAAACACTTTAAAAACACTTAACTAATAACTTTTTCTCTTCCCTTTTATTTCTGCCAGGGAGACTATCCTGTAATGGCGACTTGATTTTTTTTTTTTTTTTTTTACTGTCACTTGTGTCACTTCATTTGTCCAAATAAACACATTGTTATCTCGAAGTGATGCCGATCTCTAAAAAAAAAGAAAAAAGGTCTTCCTTTCATCTGCTGTTCAGTGAAACACGGAAAAGTGTTCCCTATTGCTGGAACTGCTCCTCACTAAGGAGAATAAAATGAGAACTCTCACAGACACTCAGAAATAATAAAGAGCATCTTAAATGTTTGCTAGATAAATTGTAATGCATTTATATCTGCCCAGATAAAATTCATAGAATCATAGAATAGTTAGGATTGGAAAGGACCTTAAGATCATCTAGTTCCAACCCCCCTGACATCTCCCACTAAACCATGCCACCCAAGACTATGTCCAGTCCGGCCTTGAACACTGCCAGCGATGGAGCATTCACAACTTCCCTGGCGTCATGGTTTCAGCAGCAGCAGTCGTTTTTCTCCTTTAAATAGTAGCTGGTGCAGCACTGTTCCCAAACTGA
>JASSUY010012206.1:0-44116 GCA_032466535.1 Forpus xanthops
GGACTACGGAACTGATGGACAGGGGTAGAGCAGTTGATGTCATCTGCCTGGACTTGTGCAAAGCGTTTGACACTGCCTCACATGACATCCTTGTCTCTAAGTTGGAAAGAGATCGATTTGATAGGTGGACCACTCGGTGGATAAAGAACTGGCTGGATGGCCGCTCACACAGAGTTGTGCCCAATGGCTCAATGTCCAGCTGGAAACCAGTAATGAGTGGTATCCCTCAAGGATTAGTGTTGGGACTGGTCTTGTTCAACATCTTTGTCAGCGATATGGACAGTGGGATCGAGTACACCCTCAGCAAGTTTGCCGATGACACCAAGCTGTGTGGTTCAGTTGATATACCAGAGGGAAGGAATGCCACCCAAAGGGACCTTGACATGTTTGTGAGGTGGGCTGATGCCAACCTGATGAAGTTGAACCATACCAAGTGCAAGGTACTATACCTGGGTCAGAGCAATCCCATGCACAGCTACAGGTTGGGCAGGGAAGAGATTCAGAGCAGCCAATTCTAGGATTGGCTGCTTCATGAAGAGGTAGAAGTTCAGATGCAGGCAAAAACAGGGTAGAATTAAGTACATAAGGCAAGGTATCTTCTTAAGGTCTCATTCTACTGAATGAGTGAAGACTGTTTTAGGGATTTAGTTTTAGAATCATAGAACAGTTGTGGTTGGAAAGGACCTTAAGATCATCTAGTTCCAACCCCCCTGCCAGGGGCAGGGACACCTCCCACTAAACCATGCCACACAAGGCTATGTCCAACCCAGCCTTGAACACCGCCAGCAATGGATCATTCACAGCTTCCCTGAGCAACCCATTCCAGTGCCTCACCACCTTTAAAGAACTTCCTCCTTATATCCAATCTGAACTTCCCCTGTTTAAGTTTGAACCTGTTACCCCTTGTCCTCTCGGTACAGTCCCTCATAAAGAGTCCCTCCTCAGCATCCTTATAGGCCTTCTTCAGATACTGGAAGGCTGCTATGAGATCTCCACACAGCCTTCTCTTCTCCAGGCTGAACAGCCCCAACTTCCTCATCCTATCTTCATACAGGAGGTACTCCAGTCCCAGTCCCCTGATCATCATCGTGGCCCTCCTCTGGACTTGTTCCAATAGTTCCAGGTCCTTTTCATGTTGAGGATACCAGAACTGCACACAATGCTCCAAGTGAGGTCTCACAAAAGCAGAGTACAGGGACAGGATCACCTCCCACGATCTGCTGGTCACACTCCTTTTGATGCAGCCCAGGATACCGTCTGGGCTGCAAGCTCACACTGCCAGCTCATGTTAAGTCTCTCATCAACAAACACTCCCAAGTCCTTCTCCGCAGGGCTGCTCTGAATCTCTTCCCTGCCCAACCTGTAGCTGTGCCTGGGATTGCTCTGACCCAGGTGCAGGACCTTGCATTTGGCATGGCACATGGCACATTTTAAGCATATAATGTTGTCTTTCTATAGTTCTAGTTGAAACACATGCCCTTATTCAAAATGATCATTTGATACACTTCGATAAGACAGCAGAACTGGAAAACAGCACAATTCATCTGCCTTAGTACAAGTAAGCATAGTACAAGTAAGCATAGTACATACCCTGGAGATAGCTCTGTAGGTTTCCTGGTATGTTGCTGATTCAAAAGGTGGTTTCCCCACAAGGAATTCATAGCACAGAACTCCCAGGCTCCAAATATCCACCTTTTCATCATGTGTTCTTCCCTCAATCATTTCAGGAGGTAAGTAGTCAAGTGTCCCACAGAGAGTTGCTCTCCTGAAGAAAAGACAGTTAATCATTTACAGATTATGGCAATTGTAAGATCCATTTAAAGAGCCAGATAAAAGCCAATGCTGGCAATCGTCTGCACTTCAGTATTGTCTACCCTGGATGTACTCTGCACCACCAGAATATTTTGTAAAAAAGCATTAACAGTAATTTTGCCAATTTTGCTTTAAAGCATTGCAATCACTGCAGTCAGTTTGATCCCTCCTTTCTCTATTCAGCTTGCTAAATTAAATATCATATTCTTTTATTAGATGCAATTCACACTAATTTGGAAATGACTTAACTATATTGCTAGAGTAATGTTTGAACACAAGTGCTAGTCTGTGCTCTCAGGGACTGCTAATAACCCTAACAACAGCACACCAGCCTTCTTCGTTTCCAGGTTCAGCAAGCTTTCAACTATGCAAGTTGCTGCAGTGGCCCAGTTCTTAAAGGATTTTTTTCCCACTATTTTAGGAAGTTCACATTTACTTCCATTCCACATCTGTAAGAGTGACAATAACACTTTCATTATAGAAGTCTTTCACTGCACAAGGTATGTACATTCTCACCTAGACGATGGAGCATGCACAGACCATCCAAAGTCAGCAATTTTTAGTTCTCCATTTGAGCCAAGTAGCAAGTTTTCTGGCTTGATGTCTCGATGAATCACGTTCTTTGAATGACAGTATGATAGAGCATCTGCTAGTTCCGTGACGTACTGTATTCAGACAGAGAAAAAACTTTAAATTCATTGTCACTCTAGTTATCTGCCTACAATATAGCCTTTTCTATGCCTAATTAGAAGTTATAGCAATTACTCCTCAAACCCTTGGAAGTCTGACAGTACAGGTGCTGCGTGAAACAACCAAGCACTTACAACTCTCTTCAGCATTACTGAATATCATATCAGTGCTGTGCAGCAACATCTTCCCAACTTCTTTCTTGTTGCAAGTACATAAACTAGCATCTAAGGAATCACAGTTTCAACAATACAGAACTCCATCTGAATATCTAGGTTTATGCTGCAAATACTCCAAATACAAAGAGTAAGTAACACATAAGAAGCTAGAACAACCTACAGTAGCAGTTCTTTGCTCATCAAACTTGGTAAGCTTCTGAAGTTCTTTATAGACTTCTCCACGTGGTGCATACTCTAGGATAAGGTAGACCCTTGTAACATCATGGAAGTAGCCATATAATCTGAGAATATTGGGGTGCCTGCAAAAAAGATGCAGGAAAGGGAAATTAAAGTTGTATGGACAAATACACCTGTTCAGAAAAACATTTGCCACTCCCCTTTCAATGCAATCTTGTAAGTGTTCCTTAAGCTCACAACATACTGACTGAGAGCAGATGGATGGTGTTTATCAAAGCAGCAGCTGGGATTCCCTGCTAGCAAACAGCTAATCAAAAGTTAAGCTAATTCAGATTATCTTGTCCATACCCTTCCACAGCAAGTGGAAGAGTAATGACCATTGAAAGTACCAATTCCTATGGGTTTTGGAATTTAAGTTTTAGCACTTTGTTAAAGGTGGTTTCTTCAAGTTAGGCTTATTTTCTGAGAAGCAAAATGCCAGAAACAAACTCAGACTTTGAGAAAAAGCTGTTACCCACATAAATCCAAGCAGCATGAAGATGTTACCAGAGGTTGCTTCATTGCAAGGTAAATGAATCTCCCTTCAGAAAGGCAAGAATTCTGACTAGCAATTTCAAGGTGTCACACACTTGAAAAGAAACTTCTCTTCTTCAGCAGGCTATGCTGTCATAAACAAGATAGTTTTGTTTATTCAAACACGAACAGTGTAACTGGCCATGAAATTTTACCTAAGATGAGACTGTATTTCAACTTCTCTTCGCAGTTGATGTTCTACACCAGCCTCCTCAAGCTGTGTTTTAAAGAGCACTTTCAGTGCCAGAATAAATTTACTCTGCTTCTCACGCGCCAGGTACACATTTCCAAATTTTCCTTTCCCCAAAGGACGACCAATTTCAAAATTGTCAAGAGACCATTGCTTTCTGTAAGAGGAAAGAACAAGTTACAAAAGCTAGATACTTGGGTAGACTTTGACTCCTAGTTTTACAGTCTATAGTGTTCCTATTCAATAGATACTTAGTGATCTGAACTAGATTTTAGTCTTCACACAACTACAAATAAAATATGCCTTGAGACTTCTCAAAAGAAAATTCTGAAAGCTTGTTTTTTCCTTCCTAAAGTTTACCACACTACTACAAAATAGCAAGCCAGGCTTACTTCAATATACTTAATACAGACCTACCACTACAGCATTTCAGAGCTATTTAAGATAGCCATACTACAGGTCTAACTCAACCCTTGAACTCCAGCCTCTTGCACATACGACAGAGGCTTTGTTTTCAAGTGTGCATCTTGTGATTGGAGCAGTGGCTATCAGTGTTCTCTCATGGGAAGAGCTATTACGCTTTTAGCCAAAATGTTTACCTTAGACACAGAAAGTTCTTGTTCCTGAGAATTACAAGATCAAAGTAAGCTTCCCTAGTTTCATCTGCTGTCTCTACGAAGTAAATGTAAGGCCACTGCTCTCCACAACAAATAGGCTCTAGTAGCCTTCAGCTTAGCTACAACTAAGCGGCAGCATGAAGTTCTAAAGACAAAAACAAGCCACATCCAACAGGGCTTAGTTAGCTTAAAAGAATTCAGGCATAAGACTTACTTTTTAGTCTCTTCTTTCTTCTGTTTAGAGGTCCTTTCTGCTTCAGAACTTTTTGCTGTGCATAGAGAAGTAGATAAATTTTATGAAACAGACCGCAAACTACAAGACAAAAATTCCTATGGGAGCAAACCTAGCCTCTGTGCAGTACCTCAAGCAGTTCTTTAAATACATTCAATGGCATTTTCAACAACATACTATTGGCAAAGCAGCATAGCAGTTAACAGCGACATCAAAATGTAATTTTAAAAGCTTTCTTGAATTAAAAAATACGGTATTTTTATATACAAAAGATTAGCATGAATACTGGAAAAAACTGATGTGTGAGTACCAATTACATTAATTCACAGCTGAATGAGCATCTGGAAATTCTTACACACCCATATTGGCCCTAAATGGGTAACCCTGGCAATGAGGAGAATGCAGTAATATCTAAGCTGAAGTTCTGCTGTTACTCTGTTTTGGGGTACAACCAAGTGCTTCTCTACAAGGCCATCTCTCTATGTCACCAACATCAGCTTTTTCTGCACTCCACTCTGCTTCATAGAGCAGAAATACCCCGAGTGTCATAACTGTACAAACACATATACATCATATCCAGAATTACCGGGTGCTGGAGTCTGTTGAGGTTTTTCATTGTTCTTGCTTGGAACTTGAGGCCTAGCAGTCCCTTGGACTGGTAATTTTGGTTGGGGCTGCTGCGTTGTCTTCTGATTAGCGATGTTTTGGTTTGATGATACAGGCTTTTGTGGTTGTACTGGAACTCGCTGGGCAAAGTTTGCAGAGCAAAGAACACGTTGTGCTTGAACTCCACTGTTCAGTAGCAAACCCTGGGCAGAATGCTGAGACACAGGGACACGCTGCGGGCCATCCCCAAAGGGATTAACAGCCTTCAAAAAGAAAAGATTATCTATTACTCGTAGAATAGCATATTATAACCTTTATGGCCACATTCAGAAAGCAGAACACCACAAAGTACATGAACAGGAAATGTTACTGTAGTCTGATCTGGTTTATGATTAAAAGCATTCTTAAATTAAATTTCTACATTGACAAGGAAGCCAAGTTTTCTACAACAGCAAACACGTTTATAGTTAGCAGAACTCTTCCACACACATCTCCAGAACATCAGCCAAAGGCATTAGGACAGCAGATCCTGAGTTATTGCTTCCTTAACACTAGTCATCTTAACATACCTTGCACTGCAACAGGAGTTCTGCAGAACAAAGCAAGTTCACTCAATAGAAGCAGACAGCTGAACCTTAATCTTTTAGTCCCAATAAGGGAAAGTAATGTGGGTTTATACTTAAGAAAATTCATAGTTCACAACAGGGTTTGGGCTGGAAAGAACCTTAAAGCTCATACAGTTCCAACCCCCTGCCACAGACAGGGACACATTCCACTAGATCAGGTTGCTCCAAGCCCCATCCAGCCTGGCCTTGAACATGGACAGGGATAGGACAATCATCTAAGCTGCTCCATCCTCTGAGAAACCTAATTGTTCTAGGATATTTTAGCTCCAGCGAAGTTCAAATGCCAATTATTAGCTTCAACAATATTAGCAATTATTTCCTGTACATGAAAACTAGTGTTTCAAGAACAGCTTTTCCCCTTTTCGCTACTTAGTACAATTAATAATTACTACAGCTGGAACCTGCAGCTCCTTCGTTACCAGGATAAACGCACCCACCAACCTAAAACGTTTACCTTTGTAGTACAGCTGTGGCACCCAGACTGGTTCTCTTTTGTATTCTTGTCCATAGCGCCCGAAAACAGCAACTATATAGAGCTTAGCCTACAGACAGGACGTGGCAAACAGAGGTCAGCTTCATAGAAAACACGCCTCGGGTCTCCCCTCCCCGTTCTCGAAGGCCGGGAGCCCGAGACCTAGCTATAGACCGCCTCACTCCACCACCCCGCGCTCGCAGTTCTGCGCCGGCCGGGGCTGCCCCAGCTAACATCCGCAGTGCCCAGGACACAGCAGGACGGGTCCCCCCGGACCACGCATCGCGGAAGCGCAGCAGCCACTCACCCTCAGGCTCCGCTACCTCCGACCGCCACAACGGTTTGAATTCAAACGGCCCTTCCTTAAATACCCTTTAAAACACCGCCGCACACCATTGGCCCTTCTCCCGCCGTTCGCGCTCGCTGATTGGCTGCTTTTCAACCGGCCCACCAGCCGATTGGCTCTCCGCACGCTCCGCTCGTTGCCGGGCCGCCGAGAGCCTCTGGGGCGCGTGCGCAAGGGCAGCCTGCTGCGTACCCCGCCCCGCCCGCCCCGAGGGCGGTGTTTGCGCTTCTTGCGTACTTTACGTACCGTCCCTCCGCCGCTGGCTCCTTCCGTACTCCAACTGCGTGGACCGCCGCCGCTCGCACACTTTGCTCCGCCAAGTCTTTGCTTGCTCGGGTCTTCCGCTACGTAAATCGCGTACGCCCAGACCACCCACCTGTGGCAACGCTACAACTACCGTCCCCTCCTCGCAGCCACTGAGGCCTCGGAGTCTGCCGCCGCCGCGGGGGAAGGCCGTCAGGTTCGTCCCGCATCCCGCGAGGCACCAGCCGCTTCCCTGTCCTCCAACACGCACTGCCAGCCGGCCCGGGCCGAGGGAGAGGCGGTGCTGCCACCTCGCGTGGAGCCAAGCGCGAGTGGGGCCGGGGGCCATTGTGTGCAGCCGGTGAGGTAGGTGCCCCGGTGGCAGCTCGCAGCCCCGAGGGGCGGGAGAACGGGCAGAGGGGTGAAGCAGGCCTCAGCCTCGCGCTTGCCGGGACGTGCGGCCCAGAGCAGCACCCACGTGCCGCTAGCTCTTGAGGACAAGTGTGAGGGGTTCCCCCGCCTCGGCCCAGCACAGCGCGACAGGAGACGCCTGTCCTGAGGTGGCTCCCCCGGCCCGCGGACCCCTCGTGTAATAGCAGCGGTATAATAGCCCGTGGCAGTGCCTAAACCTACACAGGTTCTCGAGGAGACACCGAGCGGCAGTGGACAATCAGCGAGTGCGGTTTGCAAGTAGCAGCATAGCAGGAGCGTGAGTCTGCTGTGCTGTCTCAGCTGCCCCTGTGGTCCTGCTCACGCCTGTGAGGGGGACCTTGGCTGCCGGCTCACAAGCGGCAGCTGAAACTAGGTTCAGTACTTCGGGCCTGTAAAGAACCGTGATCGAAGGCAACTTTTAACTGTCTCTGCGGTGCTGAAAACAAGCGCGGAGGCAAACCAGTTGTGCGTGTTGGTGTTCACAAGTGGTACAGGATAGGTAAAAAGAAGATGTCGGGTCGCCGTGTCGCTGCAGCATGTGATAGACGTCAGCTGCCACGGGGCATGGGTAGCATGGCATCCCCCCTCCTTGACTCGCGACCGCTTCGACTGCCGTTTCTTGAGGCTGACGTGAGTAGGACTTTTTGGAGGGGAGGGGGGGCGTGTTCTCGGGGCGGGCCCGGCCTGTGAGGATCTGAGCTGTCCGACAGCGGGAGGTGCTTGCGGCCGCTTAGCCCAGGTTGGGTCTGTCGGGGCGGCCTGCAGCGCAGGGCAGCAGTGTCCACACTTGCTGTTTCATAGCCCGCTCACGTCCCCGCGTTTGGGCTGGCGGTGTCTCGGCGGAAGCAGCGTTTCGGAGTTTTGCGAATGGGACACAAAGCACCTGGCACCCCGCCTTCCGCCAGCAATCGTCCTGCTGCTGCCAGCAGGGTTCCGGCGCCAGCCCGGGGCCTGTCGCTTGCGTCCCGCCTTGGGCACAGCTGTACCGGCTCGAGCCGAGCCCCCGACCTCCCGGGAAGGGGAGCGGGGAGGGGAAGCGGTTTGGGGCCATGGGGGGAGTCGCTCCCGCCCCGCCCCTCCGTGCCGCCCCGGGGGCTCCCTCCTCGCGTCACCGGTCACGTGGCGCCGGAGCTGCCCGCGCCTTGTGCCACGGTCATGTGATCCTGCGATTCTCTCCCTTCAAGAGTCGCCTCCAATCGATCTGCGGGCGCTCGATGCAGCAGCCCTCGCGGAGGAGCATTCTGCGGGCCCGGCCGCCGCCGCCGCCTCCTCCCTTGCCGCCGCCGCCGCCCATCGATGCGCTCCGGGCTCCGGTCGCCATTTTAGGGGGAGAGCGAGGGAGGCAGAAGGAAGGGTCGGTAGGTACCGGGACCGCGCCGCGCTGTCCCCCGCCTTCGGCTCCGCTGCTCGGGCCGGGCCTGGCCCTCCGCAGCTCCCTGCCCCTCCCCCGGCCCTGGAAGCCCGCGTACCGTGGCCGTAGCTGAGCACTCCCCGCCCTCATTCAGCCCCTTTTCCCCCACGCCCCCTCGCTACCCGGTTATTGGTCCCCGGAGCCGGTTACGGGCCGTGCAGCCTGGGACTGCGGGAGGGTTTGCGGGCGGTGGGGAGGATGCGGTGTCCCGGGATGGGAGAGAGGGAGCGGGTCGGGGCGGCGGGAGGGTGCCAGCGTTGGGCTGCCCTGCATGGTTTGGGTCGATCCCTTCCCCAGTGCTCGGGTCCGCCTTCTGGCGGGGTTCAGTGAAAGGCCTTGACAGAATCATTCTGCTAACTAATGCCGCATTTTTTCTGTTCTTTCTATTGCTCCTTAATATACAGTTCGCGCTCTGTTTATTGGTGAGGTTTTCATTTGTACAGCAGACAAGTGCAACAGGTTTTGCCTTCTTTTTTTTCCTTTCAGTTTTGTGTCTCTGATTCTTACCTAAATAAAGGTGTCCACACTCTTAATTGGCAGGATGTGCTTTATTTGAGGGTTGTGCTTTTTTTCATGAGATTCTCTTGTATGTAATTTATCTTCTTTATTTCAGGCCCCTCCAAGGCATTCCTTGCTCACAATGTATAGAACAAAAGTCAGTTTGAAAGACCGTCAGCAACTTTATAAACTGATAATTAGTCAGCTGCTATATGATGGATACATAAATATTGCCAATGGCTTGATAAATGAGATAAAACCACAATCAGTCTGTGCACCATCTGAACAACTGCTGCACCTAATTAAGTTAGGTAAGCTGCAACAAAAAGCTATCATAAAAGTCTAGTTTCTAAATCTCTAAATCCTTGTGAATTCAGAGTTTAGAGTTCCTGACAATACATCTTTTATGCAACGGTTATGTCTAGTAGTAGCATAACACTTCGCATACTTAGATAAAGCCTTTGCCTCTGTGGCTTTTTTGAAGGACATTCTAGCTCTGTGTTTCATTGTTTAGTATGCATTAAAAGCAAAACATTGCATAGTCAAAATCCCTTTGTTTTCATTCCTGTAACACACAAGAATATTTGCTCAAGGTTCTGGCTAACTGGCAACCTTCTAAAAGCACATTCTTATAAATGGGATCAATGCATCCATAGACCTAATAGACAACTCACGCAGGTCTGTGCCAACTTTAGAAATATTTTCTATGTGATTCTTCCTGACAGTGTTGGAAAGGGAGCAAGCCCTTCCATTGGCAGTCTTTGCTAGCCATAGTATATCGGCCTCAAGGAAATAAGCTTCACAATCTAGGGTATCAGCAGAGGTATTGCCTGTTCTCTCTCTATGTTTTTCTCTCTGAAAGCACATCTGTGCCACAGTATGTAGTCAGAACACCAGAACTGCTGTTGAAACAAGCTGACTTAAGATACTGGAAGAGGTCTAGCCATACCATCATTGTGTTGTAACTGAACTGGTTCTGCTGCCTGGACTAGTTGACTTCTAAGGGTATAAGTATGCAAAGCCGTGTGTCTGAAATAAGAATGCTAGACTTGCAATTTGTAGATGAAAGCAAGAAAAAATTGCATTTGATGGATTGATGATCAAAGTTGGGCACATAGTTTAAAATTCTTGTGTCTGCTGTGTTGCCATGCTCAGTGCTGAACTGTCTTTGTATATGAATCCTGGAATTAAATAAAAATCTATAGGGTGGATGTGAAGAGGAGTAAAAATTTTCATTTGCAATGCTGCACTAGTTGTTGGAGTAGAGGTTTTTTTCCTTCAATGCAGTGAAACAGAAAGGAGAAGAATTAGTAAATGCTTCAGTCTTTTACTTTAAATCTCATGTAACAGTGTTGGGGCTTATTTCTTCCTCTGTAAAATGCTGCCAGTGGCTTCAGAGACTTGATTGCCAGTACATTTGTCACTCTGTCATACCGTCATTCTACAGTATTTGCTGGTTGTATTTTCACAGTTAATTTTGAGAGCTGTATTCTGTTCTAGAGTAGCCAAATTAGCTCTCGCTTCTCATGAAAAGTACTGCTGTCACTAAATCTGCTCTGCTAGCTTAGCTTTGTTCACCAGGAGCTGCCTCTCAAAACCTGACTTGTAGCTGTTACCAAAGCCTGTAGCATAGATATAGCCACAACCTATCTGTCTAATAAGGTTAACCTGGTTTAAGTGCATCAACTTCTCTCTTTCAGGAATGGAGAACGATGACAGTGCTGTTCAGTATGCAATTGGACGGTCAGATACAGTAGCTCCAGGCACAGGAATTGACTTGGAATTTGATGCAGATGTACAGACCATGTCTCCTGAGGCTTCTGAATATGAGACTTGTTATGTCACATCTCACAAAGGGCCGTGTCGTGTAGCTACGTATAGCAGGGATGGACAGTTAATAGCTACAGGATCTGCTGATGCCTCAATAAAAATTCTTGATACAGAGAGAATGTTGGCCAAAAGTGCTATGCCTATTGAGGTAAAATATGACTTGAATTGTAGCCACTGTGTGAATTCTTGAGATGCTGTCTGTTTCATGCCGAGTCTGCCTTGTGGCTGGCTCAGTGGGTTCTGTCTCACCGTATTTCCTACTCCAACAGCAGCTCATAAAGTACCCTTGAAGAAAAGGAAGAAGAAATAGGGCAAGTATACCTGTGTAACTTCTGGCAGCAGTCTTTTGAATTGAGCCAGAAATTGCTTCTCATAGATGCTGATAATTGTCATACTGTATGAACATGGTTAAGTTTTCAGCCCACTTACACCTTTGGTCTCCACAGCATCTAGTGGCTGTGTTTCAGAACTGTTTCACATTATACATGTTTATTTGCATAATTTTTTTCCTCCAATATGGTTACGGGGTAGCAGTTTAGAAGTGGATGAGTTGGGGTGGTTTTGCACAGAGCGCATGCCAAATTCTCACCAATATCCTGTGAGTAAGAGTTGCAGTTTCCCCAGTTGGTACAGTGTCCCTTCATTCTTAAAACAATACAGTATTTTGGTTTGGACTGCTTATGAAAGTTGTATGGTTTCTTACACCCATTATCTACTGCTGAAACTGCATGTCCTTGAGCAAGTCAGTTGACCTTTGTAAAGACACAGGGATCTTGTAGGGTAACAGTATCTGATGGGCCTCCAAAAAACTGAGATGATGTTGATTATGTGTCTAGGCGTGTGTCAGAAAGGTAGTTGTTGTCTGGCTGCACTGGCAAGCATAAAACCAGCTTTTTCTGTTAAAAGCATCTCTGCTTTCTAACACTGACTTGTTGAATGTTCTTTGTAGGTCATGATGAATGAGACAGCACAGCAAAACATGGAAAATCATCCTGTTATTCGGACTCTCTATGATCACGTGGATGAAGTTACATGTTTAGCTTTTCATCCAACAGAACAGATCCTAGCATCTGGTTCAAGGGACTACACACTTAAATTGTTTGATTATTCAAAACCTTCTGCCAAAAGAGCCTTCAAATACATACAGGTTAGATACAATACCAGCTCAGAGCAAAAAAAGTGTGCATGTATATGTACTTGAGGTATCAGTAACCTGAATTGTGTCTGGGTTTATAAGTGCGTAGATATGTAGGAGTATGCAGATACAAAATGTGGAGACATGGTAATTGCGTGTTAAGAGTTTGTGCATAATGGATACCTATTTTCCTTAGATCTAGTGCCTGTCTGCTTTTTGTTAATTTAGATGCGATCTGATCTGGGTAACTGACATCAGTTATATTATCTTTCTTTTGGAGGAGTTTGGGATTGTATGGTGATGGTCTTTGGGGTTTGTGACTCGCAAACAGAGCCTCCTGTCAGCCTTGTGCAATATCCCAAAAATGAGCAGGCATTGCAAGCTGCTTCAGGACAAAAACTAAGCCTGTCTTTTTAATCATATGGGAAGCGCTTCTATTTTGAAAAAAAAAAAAAAAAACCAGAACACATTGTGCTAACTGATAATTTAACTAGGTTTTTAGCACTTTAATACCACCAGAACTGACACTTCCATTTCAGACTTTTTTCTTATACCACTTACGTATTTTTGATCAAACAGGAGGCAGAGATGTTGCGCTCCATTTCTTTTCACCCTTCTGGAGATTTCATACTTGTTGGTACCCAGCATCCTACTTTACGACTGTATGATATCAATACTTTCCAGTGTTTTGTGTCTTGCAATCCTCAAGATCAGCACACTGATGCCATATGTTCAGTAAATTACAACACAAGTGCAAACATGTATGTGACGGGAAGTAAGGATGGATGCATCAAGCTGTGGGATGGTGTTTCAAATCGCTGCATCACTACTTTTGAGAAGGCACATGATGGAGCTGAAGTCTGTTCTGCTATATTTTCAAAAAACTCAAAGTATATCTTGTCAAGTGGAAAAGACTCTGTAGCTAAACTATGGGAGATATCCACTGGTCGAACACTGGTCAAATACACAGGTATGTGGCAGGTGACCTTCCGAGTACCGTCTGTTGGGATACTGACCCACAGCAGGGGTGGTAATATTGTGAAAAGAACAGGAGTTCTTAAAGTCACTGTGTGACTGCTGCTTTGAGGTTAAATTCACACAAACTCTTGAAGACATTTAAGTAGACTAATTCCAGAAGAGAAGCTGTGATTCCTGTATGTCAGTCAGTGTAAATGTATTTAGTTTGAGTGCATTTTGGAGTCTTTTCTGACAGTTACTCCACTGCTTTGGGGGGAAGTTGTGACTAAATTAAGGGGAAGCAAGAAGAAGCGCTGCCCTGGGAACCACTTGTGGAGAAGGTTTAGAAACGGTGATTATTAAAACAAAAATACATCACTTTTCCAGCTAGGGTAGGGGCACAGTTTAAACTGGAAGCGTCAAAACTTAACATCTAATCCATTTCTGGATAGAGTAGGCCACGTTCCCTCAGAGCATCCATGCAGACAGGGGTAGTTGAACCTACTTTGTGACAGTTCATTTAACCATTAGACTCTTGTGCAAAAGATGGCTCTAGTAAGCCGTGGCAATATTCTAAAATACCTACAACTGGTTGGTTTCCTTTCAGTTGTATTCAAGGTGGTCCTACTCAGGCCATTCTGGCAATACCATGCTTTGATCTCTGCAGGACTTAAATGGTGAAGGATGCAGAAGCTTTGCATACGATAACAGCTAAGTGACAGCAAAGCTTTTGAGTCAAGCAGTAATGTGCTTTTAAGCATTAGGAGTCATAGGATAAAAGACAAGAGGATGTTGAAAACGTCTTGTATCAGCTTTTGGAATGTGTATGGTCCTTTTCTGTATGCTAGCTCTATCTGCTCTCAACCAGCAGAGTGCAGCACCTCCTTGATAAAATTTGGCAACATTCTAGGTAGGATGCAGGTGTGTGCATTGTAGAGTAAATGCCTATATAGGAAACTACACATTTTATTTGAAGGGCTTGAAGGGGAAATATGGCCGAGTTAGGTCATACAATGCCATATGATATGTACATTAAAACTGAAAGTTGTCCTTTGTAATGAGAATCTGTGGTTTTGACTGTGGTATTTCCCCTTAGTTGCAGCTGTAAGCCTCATACAAAATATAGAAGGCAAAAGTACTTTTAAAGTTAAGTGTCTGCATCTATAAGGAGTGGCTGGACTTGCTGACACAGGTGGAGCAGTTAATCTATCTGTCCTTTAAGAAGTTTTAGAATGTACTGTGAATATCAACTGCAAAAGCATGTTCATTATTGACTCATCTGTTGTACGTGGAAGCAGTAGTCTGAGAAAATAGGCTCCTTTATAGACTGCAGAAATTGATACTTCCAAGAGGTTTGTTCCTAGGTCTTCGGAAACTTCCTAAAACTGATTCTATGTTAATATTTTGCTGTATGTATTTAGGAGCTGGTTTGAGTGGACGACAGGTACACAGGACACAGGCTGTCTTCAACCACACAGAAGATTATGTGCTGCTTCCAGATGAAAGGACCATAAGTCTCTGCTGCTGGGACTCAAGAACTGCCGAACGGAGAAATCTTCTTTCTCTGGGGCACAACAGCATTGTCCGTTGCATTGTCCATTCTCCTACCAATCCTGGCTTCATGACCTGCAGTGACGACTACAGGGCTAGATTCTGGTACAGAAGGTCGACAACAGATTAAGGACTGCTTTATAAAACAGTGGTACTCCAGATTGATTCTATCATCTTGTACTGATTGTACTGCCGACAGATGCCTACAAGAAAGCCATGCTGCGTCTGGTCTTTCATTCTGTCAAGTGTGGCAGAAACTATCAAAATACTGAGACTGAGTTTTGCCCCATGCTAATTTTTTTATTAGTGTGCGTGGCATCAGTTTTTGTGAGTCATCTCCAATTGTACTCAAGGAGTGGAGAGGGGAAGGAGGGGGGCAGAGAATAAAATGATCCTTGCAGAAAGGATTAAACTTGTTTTCCTGTCTTTCTAAATCCCACAAAACAATAATGTGACTGTATCTTGCTCAAACTGGGCAGTGTGAGCCAGTTTTGCTCTGCATTGTATCTGTGCAATCCCACTGAAATCTGTCTAAAGAATGGATTACACAAGGAACAGCAGAACTTGGCAAGTATTTTAACGAAGCCTTAAGCTGCCTTCAGTTCTGATCATGCTTTGTAACGCTGTTTTGTATCTTTTTGACAAGGGAGGGGGTATTGTTTTTTTTTTTTTCCTTTTCAGTTATTTTGCAAGTGCCCCTTCAGTTCTGAGCCACTTTTGTGCCATAAGAACTTGAAACAGGATGTTAAACTGTTTAGATGACTTCTGGAAATGGTGTTCTAGTTCTGGTATTAAAGCTCAGACTTAAAATCTGGTCTTCTTTTGAATTTGTCTTGACAAGTGGGATCTCAAAATGAATTCGTGGTGTTTTCAAGAAATATTCACATTGCAAATGTAAACTGTGCTGTGGCATGTGAAAATGAGAATCATTTTGCCGTCGAGACCTTTAGTATCATATCCAAAAAGCTATTGTGCGTATTAATTTTTGTATGTGTACCTCAGAAATGTCATTTTGCTTCATTTTATTGGGCAGTTTTCATTCTGTTACACAGCACTTGAATTACATTTTTTCTTATTTCTTCAAAAACCCAGACTCAGTGCTTCTTCTTTTACTGCTGTAGCCCAAGTTCCCCAGACCTCGTCCCGTTCAGCAGGAGTACAGATCATTAAGGAACTGTGCTTAAACCTTTTGTAAGCTTGAAAATTCACTACTCATTTTTACAGAGAGTTGCCTGTGCAAAGCTTTAAACATATTGATTGAGGCATCTTTTCACAGTGCTCTCAGGCTTCATATCTGGGAGGCTTCCTCTAGTCAAAAGTTCAGTACTTGCCTACATGAGGATTTTTAAATGTAAGTCTTACTGCTGGATTAACTCCTCATTCCCACTGATGCTCATCAGGAGCTGCCAAGGGTACAGGTTTTGTCTGTATTTAAATAAAAATTACCTTTTAAAAAGTTATTCAGTATATGAAGGAAATGTGTTAGTTTTCTATATAGCAAAGAAGAAAACTAATAGTGGAAAGCTGTCTCTTTGGGGACTTGTTGAAGCTTGATGAATTCATTTGTTGTGTTCCGTCTGAATCAGGCTCAACTGTACATTTGCAGCATATGGGATTGTTTTTTAAAAGAGAGAATGCCATTTTTTCTCTTAAAAGCCACTGCTCTGGAGATGTTCCTTAGGCTCGGCAATGCTGTCATGAGATAGCAGTTCTGGTGGCTCTTTTTGTGGAGGAACAAGGAGAACTAGAGTTTGGTGGGAGGGAAAAGGGAAGTCCTGACAGGCAGTGGTTGGCACACTGTGCTCACTCAGTGACAGACATGCTCCTCTTGCAGCCTGCCTGCTGAGCTGATAGCAGCGGCGATGTTGAGGGGAGTGCTGCATTCATGTCAGTGCCGTTAAAGAGGTTGTCCCTAAGTAACTCATTTGTTATTGGTGTTTGGGCTCTTTCTATTTTAAAACCACTATTTAAAATAGTAGTTGTAGAATACTGAAATGTAGTTGTAAAATGTAGAAATAGTTCTATTCATTTAACACAAGAACATCCTGCCATTGGCACCCTTCTTACTTTTCATATCATGTATCATCTTGCTTGAGGCCAGAAGTTTGGGGGTTTCTGTTTAAGGCATAAGGGCTGGAAGGAATTTAAACTCATCCTCTCTAGATAGATGATGCAATCCTGGAGTGCAGTGGTTTAGTGCTACAGCATCGGGGGTCTGAAGGTGGCTGGCAGGTACAAGGCTGCTACACAGTGCTGGGAGCAAGCAGGGGTGTAAGTGAAGAGGAGAACTTCCTCGTGGAGAGCAAGGGTGTACACACGTAGTCACCCTGTTTGATCTGCATTTGCTTGGAGGGAATGCATCCTTCTGCTGTGCAAGTGTGCAAGTATTTCAATAAATGTTCTTCATGTGATCCTACTTTGCTGCTGTCAGAGAAGCTTCACACCCAGCAGCTGTATCCATCAGTTGAAACTCCGGTGCAGCCGCTTGCTCTTGATGAGTTTTGCAGTCTGCTCTCAGTAGCTACACCCCAGAGCAGAGCTGTCATACTTGTGATTTACCATCTCCTCAAGAAAGCCTCCATCACCTGTCTAAAGGTCTGCTGTGTTATCTGGTGTGTAACCTACTCGTGCTTCTCAGAAGAAGCTCTCATGGAAGTGTGAGATGATGCCACAGCTAACGCGTCTGGCTAAGAGCCATGCCGATGTGAATACAGCTTTGCACACAATAACTACAGATCTGTATCTGGGCCTTCAGCATTCCTCAGCACACTGACTTGGCACTGATTGGCGCCCCGATCTAGGGAAAGTCTTTCCTATAGGGTTCCTTCTGGAATTAAGCTAATTTGCCACCCTTTTAAACAGATTTCAAGCGTTACACTGAAGAGGGGGTTCTGAGCTGGGATGGATGTTTCTCATTTCCTGGACACAGAGCATGGCTTTCCATGACACCTGCCAATGAGTCCAAATCCCAGGAAAATTGAAGTGCAGTAAAGGAAAAGTAGTTAAAATGGTTGTAGCTCAGGTTAGGAAGTACTTTGGCTGGCTGTAAGAGACCCCTCAAACCTGGTGCAGCACAACTGCTCTACTCACCGAGTGGCTGCTGCAAGCCAGGAGCCATGTGTTCCCTTGTTGTAAGTGTTTGAGCCTTGGTGCAGCTGGGGGGAGTCTTTCATAGCATTCACTCCAGGAGTGGATGGTAACGTGAGGTTTTCCCAAAGCCCCTTTATAAACAAACCCTTATCAGTGTCTTTGAAAGGCATTAAAACTTCTGGCTTCAGGTGAATTGATACCACTGTAACAGCCCTATTTCCATCGAGCACTGTGCAGCCCTTGTGGTATGTATTATTCTTGTGCTCATTCCATTTCTAAAAGAGGAAATACAGGAACATGAAGCAAACCCAAAGGGTGAGACTTCTGACTGCGGTTAATTGCGACAAGTTGGTGACAGTGAGACCAAGGAAAATTCCACTTGCAGAGAAGCTCTCTTTCTCACTTGTAGATGCTAACAGGGCTTTTCTGGTTTGTGTTCTGCCCCTTGTAATCTTGGCTGTTGTCACAGAAATTGCCTTTCATAAGAATCTCTTCTACAAGTTCCTAAATGCAGATGTGCTTTCTCGAGACGTAGCTCCCTAACACACAGAGACTGGGCAAAGGCAGAGTCTCTCCCACCTGCTGTAGTTTATCTGTATTGCTCCAAGTGATGTGAATGACAGCAATGGATAAAAACAGGATCGACAGAAGTGCAAAGGTAGGTCTGGTTTTCTGAGTACAGCATATAAACAACTAAGATAAAAGGGGTTTGATGTTTGAATTCAGTGTGGCGCTGGTGATGTGGGAAATGCTTGGTGTTCTCTTGAGCTGCACAGAAAGCTCTTTACGATGCCCATGTACCTACTGTCTCCTGGTGCTTTCTGTGGCTATGAAACCATTAACTGGAGGGAATGTCTTCTTGGGAAGGGCTCTGAGTAAAGCAGGCTCCCCAGGTAGCAAATACCTGTCAATAAACACGCTTGTGCAATAGAAAATATGTAACTTGAAGGTTCCAACAGTTCTCCTCTATCCTGTAGTAACATTAGAGATGTGGTTATGCTGTCAGAGACCTTCAGGGACAGTCCAGGTGACTTGCTGTGTGATAGATCCTTTCCCTTCGTTACACACAGACTATTTTGAATGCTGAATTTGTTTAGTTTGAAAGACTGGAACAAGCTTATAAGGGGTTTGGCTTTTATTTGTGTATTCATATTGCATCTGCTATAAGTTTATGTACGTATGCATAGCTAAAATACTCTGCTGCA
Organism: Forpus xanthops; assembly: GCA_032466535.1. NCBI lineage: Eukaryota > Metazoa > Chordata > Aves > Psittaciformes > Psittacidae > Forpus > Forpus xanthops. The sequence goes on from JASSUY010012206.1 coordinate 18,870, forward strand.
GCTGTAAGGGTTAGAGAACACTGAAGTCTTGATCCAAAGTCAGTGCCTTGATTGTGCTCCTGTCTGCAGGTCTAATGAGCAATGTAATGGAATTATTATTTTCATCCTGAGTTATGATCTCAGTGCTCATTGTAGATAAACTGCATTCCTGGAAACTTGAGGGGGGAAAAGCTTGGTACCAGCATGGTGAGTCCTTGTTTTGCACTCAGAAGTTGCCATTGAGACATGTAAAGCTAAGAGGACTGTTCTTCATGTGAAGGCATCAGAAATGATGTTTTTAATGTCATAGAATTGTATGATTCCTTCACAAAGAATGGGTTTCTATTTCTAAGAACGACATTTTTCAGTTTCCTGAATTGGCAAAAGAAACGTAATGGTGGTAGCAGTCTGCCTTGCTGTGCGATCTTCGGACATAGCCACAGCACAGCCAGTCAAATTCAGCTGAGTGACAACTGAAAAAGCCCGATTTATTTTCACTCTATTAGCTGTTTGTAAGGTTCCTGTTCCCCTGGCAGTGCTGTTTATTGTAATAGTTGAACGTGACCCTTAAAACAAGAATATTAGGGATGTGTTTTTTCTACTAGCGGGACTTGAAGCACCACGTGTCAACCATCAGTAGCTTTGGTGGCACGGGTAATGCTCTGCAGTTATCACCATGGCCAAACTATCCCACCTGCACAAGGGAAACTGGTTCTGAAATGAGCCCAGGGCACAAGCAGAGCTGGAGAAATGATGTAACTCCTTTCTTGTTGCGCATGCACCTGCCACAGTCTGCACAGGAAACATTGCACCTTGTGGTGCAACCTAAAACATGGTTTGCGCGACGGCCTGTGCTTGGGAAATAGTTCGTGTACTGTTTGACATTTTCTGTTGCCAAAGAAAAATAGGAGAGGGTTTTTAAACACGCATTAAGTTCATAGGAGGTCTTCTCCCCTTCCAAAATGCCCGGTTCACACGTTCCCATCCTGTCCGCAAACAAGTGTTATGTGGGTGATGTGTGAACCCACACCCTTGGGTGCAGGCCATCACCCCTTAGGCTCCATCTCCAGCACCTGGAGGCAGATAACGTGATTCAAAATAGGATTTCTTCTTGGCTAACTAGCTCCTTAGCCAAGAAGAAATACTGGAGAGTCTCCATCTTCCTCAGATGATAAATCTGGGGCTATTCTCAGGGATGCAGTCAAGTGGAACTGGAGTCAGTGCCCCACTTTCCTGGGGGGAAATCTGGCAGGTAGAGCTTCAGTTGTGTCACGGATGAAGCAGTCCTGACCCGGGGGTTTTAACCTCATGTCATTTATGCCGGATAATACACATTTCTAATCACTGGTGTGGGTGATTGTGGAAGAACCATGGGCAATTAAGCAAGCACTTAAATACCTGGCGGAATATATATGTATATATATATATGCTCTGTCTTCCCCAGCTTACAGAATCTCAGACTGGTTTGGGCTGGAAGGACCTTGAAGCTCATCCTGTTCCAACCCCTTGCCAGGAGCAGGGACACCTTCCACTGGAGCAGGTTGCTTCAAGCCCCATCCAGCCTGGTCTTGAACGCTGCCAGGGATGGGGCAACCACAGCTTCTCTGGGCACCCTGTGCCAGTGCCTCAGCACCCTCACAGGGAAGAAGGGAGCATTTAATTTGAAAGGAGCTGTGTCCACAGGTTGCAGCTTTGTCCCTTGTATTTCTGGATCATTTCAAACACCAGTGACATATGAAAAACTACAGATCAGTCAGCAAATGGCGGCTCGTTTTCTTCTTTATGGAGAGCTCAAACAAGTAACACTGCTGGTTGTGACAGAAAGAAAAGCAAAGCCCCAGAAGCATTGAAATGAGCTGCTTCGTGCCAGGAATCCTTTCTCATGCAGACAAGGGCATCAGCCACTGGTCTGTCCCACGTAGATTTTGTTGAGAAAGCATTTTCAGCGCAGCATTTCCTATTCAAGATGCTTGGCTTTTCTAGCTGCGTGATTGTGGGTTTGGGAGCCAGTGCCTAATTTCATCTTGAACTACCATGAAAAGAGGAAGGAAAAGACTTTTGCCAGAGCAAAGGCAGCATGTACAAAGGCAAAGCCAGTAAAAGTTTGCAAACCCCAAGATACTCGCAAGGGCAGAGTGGTTAAATCTGTGCATTTGCTTAGTTGTGACCCAGTCAGAGCTGTTGCTGAGCAAAGAGCAGCTGTGGATAATTGTAAATAAATGATATTTAATAATATTTCAGATTTAGTTTAATAATAACCAAAGGAGCAAACCCCTTCAGCTGCAGTCACTGTTTAGCTTTCAGGTTTTCTGCCTCTGAAGAAAGAGGTTATTTTGCGGGGATTTCTGTAACAGAACCGCTCAGTTTTCCAGGGACGCGAGCACCGCAGTCTGAAAGCCAAACCCCTCCTAAGTTCCACACGCCAAGAGTGAAGAGCGATGCTGCGGACAACGCTTCACGCCGCAGCCGCGCTCTCGGCTCAGCCGCACCGCCCGCTGCTCCCTGCTCGGATGCGGTTGTGAAGCACAAAGGCGCTCCCGGGGCGGCTGCCGGAGGGGGGGCCGGGCCGGACCGGACCTGTGTGTGCCCCACGGCCCCGCAGCAGCTGCCGGCGCTGGAGAGAGCTCCGCTGAGTGACCGGCTCCCTCGGCTCCCAGTCACGGCTCTGCTCCGGGGCTGCCCTCGAGCGCAGCGGGGCATCCAGGCAGACCCTTCCAGACAGATCCTTCCAGGCAGACCCTTCCAGACAGATCCTTCCAGGCAGACCCTTCCAGACAGATCCTTCCAGGCAGACCCTTCCAGGCAGACCCTTCCAGACAGACCCTTCCAGGCAGACCCTGCGATCCGCTTGGGCTGGGAGAGGAAGGGCTGAGGGGGATCGCATTATCATCCTCCTCAGGTGATGGAGTAACAGGGAAGTAGGAGACAAGAAGATGAAGCTCAATGTAAGTACTGATTTATTGTATTTCTCTTGTTAATGGCTGTACTTACTTCATTTGGAGTGGAAACGTGGGCAGTGCAAAACCTGTATTTATCAGGATCCCTGTTCAACAGCGTGCCACTGATCCTATTTGCACATTGCTCACAGAGCATGGGGTCTTAGTCTTTAAAATACAATCCAAATCAAGCTGAAAACAATGCTTTATCAAGAACAACGGTGTGGTTAAGAAGGACAAGGTTTTGTATCCTGCACGAGGCAATAATGCACCTTGTTAAAGCGTTACTATGAATGGTCCTGGCTGGTAATTGGGATGTCTTTTGCTTTGCATATTTTCTTGGAAATAATGGGCTTAAATGATTAACACTTGAGCCATAAGTTACAAAGTATATGTATATTTAGGGGTTGGTTTTTTTTTTTTGCACTGATTACTAGAAAACGGACAATAGAAACGTGTCACCAACTCGAGTCACTTTGAAGAAGAAAACATCAGTATGAGTTGTGCAAGCCTGGAGAGGTCTGTTCATTCCAGGATAACACTGCAGCGCTCTTTGCAAAGAGAACTCAAGCTCAAAAGAAGAAAGGGGTGGTGGTTGTGTTCACCTTTAGAGAATACTGCCCTGGGATGGAAGGAGGTGGGGAGAAGTGGATGCATCAAAAATATGACTATAAACTGGTTTATACAGTCATATGTCAATGGTTTTGTGCAAGCCTCCAGCCCCGCACACGCTGGCTCCTGGCATTATCCTGCTTTGTGCTAAGGAACATTTCTATGGCTGTGAACTGGGGTGAATCTTGCAGCGTGATGTTGCAGCTGATCCCTGGCAGCTGTGCCTCGGGCAGGGTCTGTGCGGTCCCCGTGTGCCTGCTGTTAATGACAGGGGAAGGGACAATGTCCAGCTGCTGCCCGGAGCCATGATGCACACAGGGGACCAGGGCAGGCAAAAACCTTCCCGCATCCTTGCCTAGGGAAACATTAACACTCCAGGGAAGGGCAGCTTGGTCCCGAAAGGTAGTTTTACACAGGAATACCATTCTGGGGCAGATAACTGCGCTGGGAGAGCTGGAGGAGGCCGCAGCGTTTGGGAGCTGCGGTGTTGCCGCTGATTCATTATGAATCAGAGAACACCCTCCCCCCGAGCTGCTGCCCCTGCACTGCTGTCACTTCTGATGCGCCCAGGGAATCAGGGGGTCAAATGGGATGTGGGATGCATCCTGCTCGCTTATGTACCCAGAGCAGGGATGTACAGCAGCGCCTGCAAAGGGAAAACCTGCAGTGTGCTCCTGATAACCCATCCTAGAAATTGTTTGGATGTTCCCTGGGCAGGCAGAGGAAGAGGAGGAAGGACCCTGCTGTAACAAGTCTCTGAAGCATCAATCGCTTAGGAAGCAGGCAAAAACTTGTGCACATCAGAACTGTCTGAATCTTTAAATCCACGTTTGGAAATGAATGTAATTAAGGTAGTAAAAGCAAAGTCATTTGGCGCCTGTGGGCAAACCCCTTTGGATTGTGGGAGGAACCAAAACCCATAAATACATATTCTGGGGTTTAAATATCAGGAAATAGCAGTTTATTTTTCCTTGAACTTAGGCATGAGACCACACATGCAAAAAATGCTGTGAATGGGAATGACTGAAACAAAGAGGGGGGTTTGGGGGGGGGGGTCTGTTGGCTCCAACACAGATGGAATGTGATTAACTGCATTTGTGGAGAAAACTAGGAGAGCTGGCTTGTAATTCGCACCTCTGCAGCACTGACTAACATGGAGCTGCACAAGTTCTGTCTCTCACTGGTTCTGCCTCATTTGTTAAACTGGTTCTTTATTGCACCCAAAACTGATTTGACCATTCAGAATTTCAAACATGCTCATAAACAGCTCGCTCTACTCTCAAAAAACTAGTTAACCACTGAATAGGTGATAAAAGCAAGCTCTGACACCCATTCCTTGTTGAAGCTCACGCAAAAAGGTCTGGAAAGGTGTGATCAGATCGCTGATTTTCCAAACCACACAAACACAAGCACAGGCCAAGGACCTTCTGCAAGTTGCAGATGTTGCATCAAGTGGGATGTGAGTAGAAGGAAGGCACATCACATGCATGTGGAGGAAGAGCTGAGTATTGAAGGTGGATTCTCCTTTCTTCAGTAGGATATTGAAGATGTGAACTCTGTCTACAATTAAATGAATTGGGCAAAACTTCAGCTGACTCAGCCTGGTGTGCTGTTTAAATGAGGCTTCTCTGGAAAGCCAGTTCCCAGCTCACAGGCCAATGGAGAATGTTTATTTCTTCAGCTTTTTTAGTGATGAGTGGATTAACTGGAAACAGATCTGTAAACACATCAGAGGGTGTCACTGGTGCATGAACATCGCTGTTCAGCAAGCACAACCCCTTGCCTTTAGTTGTATCATCTTCTCCTCAAAGACATCAAATTCCATTTTTCTGCAGTAAAAATGCTTGCAGATGGTTTTCTATGTGTGAAATGCAGCTGAGAAATATTTATCTTCCCCCACAAAACCTCCGATGATTAAAACTGTCTCTTTTTCAAGATTGCTTTAACAGGGTTTTTTTTTAAGAAGCAAATTTAAGACAATAGACAATAAATGTTCTTTTTCATTTTTAATGCTGAGGTACTACAGTACCTCAGTGTCATGTGAAAGAGTGTGTGGTAGTGAACTGATGTTCCAAACACAAACTGAGTGGGAAGGGGAGGGGTAGAGACATTACTTTGGCAGACTTGCAGGCAGGATGCTCAAATTATCACTTGATAATCATGAAGGAGGTTTATGCAATATTTGCATGTATTTTTTAAGGACTAAAAGGACTTCTCTCTTCTGTTTATGTTACTTTGGGCTGAGGATAGGGATTGGAACAAAAGAGGGATCAGGAAAACTTAGTGGGTTTTTTTGCCTTGGCAAAAGAACAGATACTTACCATGTACATAAAGCGCAGATGTCAGTCTGTGAGTACTGAATTCTGTATTGTAGAATGGTACAATGATCAGCTTTACTGAGTCCCAATTAAAATTTTCCTTCTCTTCATTAATAAACATGAGTTAACAGCTTTAATTGTGAAGATTCCTAAGGGCTGTTAGGTTTTATAGTGGGAATGCTGCTGGGTAAGGATAGACAAACAATAAAGATGTAAAAAGTCTGAGTTGCAGGGAGAATTGCTGTCTTAACATCTGATTTACACCCCAATGAAGGGAGACACCCATCCAGCTACAGGAGAACTTTTATGCATGCATAACTTAACTGAACCTGTGTTAGCAGAGATCTTGCAGTGTAATTCCATTCAGTGTGGTATAGTGTGCAGCATCTCTGCCCATGACAGGGGCTGGAACTGGATGACCTTAAGGTCATTTCCAACCCAAACCATTCTGTGATTCTATGTGACTAACTTGCATCACTCCAATATGGTTATGGACTGTGGGGGGGGAGAATAGTGCATAAAATAACAAAGAGCTGGCTCTCGATGGCATTTTGTGGGTGATAGCATTAGACAGCCCATTTCCGCTCCTCTGGCAATAAAGAGAAAGTGCAGATCCCATTGGCCCCACAGCACAGCTTCCTCCCAGCTACACCCTAAGGTCTCTGTGATCCTGGGAATGCAGTACTTGTTTATGGTTAACGGCAGGTCAGAGATGCTTCTGCTTACATGACAGAGGGGGGCTGCCACAGAGATTCCTTACATATGTCATAGATAGCTGAAAGTGTAGATAGGGCCCAGAGCTTGCACTACACATAACCTCACTCAACGTTACTGGGTAGACCTCTGCTATCTGTGCTATCAGGTCAGGCACTCACTCCATAAACCTCCTGTAACTTTTACCTATAAAATTACTCCCAGTCATTGTGATCACAGATTCAATTGTGAAGAGTTCTCTGAGAAGTCTCCGCAAATCAGATTTCTTTGGAAAGCAAATGGGAACAGATTTTGCATCTGGTGGCTCCTCAGTAATTCAGTTTCTTTACATATCAGATGGAGCCAGCAGGGTGCTGAGCTGGCTGTGAGCAGCATGGGACAAGGCCCAGGCAGAGTGGTGGCTCCTTCCCCAGCTCCGCCATGCTTTGGTTTACGCAGCACAGCAGCACCCTCTTCATAGGAGTCTTGCCTAGGGGTTTAATGTCAGTGGAACATGGATATACCAATCTAGCTTTCATAACTTAGCTCAGTGGCTCCAGTAGGTTTTTCTAGTGCCATAGGATTCAGTGCCGTCTCAAACTCTGCTGGAAAATCAACTACCGATAGCAAACTCTTTGCTCACAGAACTACAGCACTTGTCTGTACCAAAGCTTGCTGGTTCAACACTTGCTTTCATGTGTATCCTGTAAAATAGCTAACCACATTAGTAAGTGCAATCCTAGCCATTGCTGTGAGCTTGTTACTGTTGGTTTTACCAGTATTAGGCTGATCCTCAACATCTGCTTCAGCATCCTGGGCTAATACTTGTTGAATCCACATCTGGGACTCCTAAAAATGAATGGAGCTTATATGAACAGTGTTGCCTATATTCCTTTGGAGATAACACTGTGCAGAAGTGCTTCCACATCAGCCCTGTTGCAGTCAGGTCCTGAGAAGATGGGTGAGCAACCAGAATGCTTGCAAAGGACATGAGAAATAAAGAGGACTTGCTAGTCCTGTAAATAGAGGAGCAAAGGAGAAGAGGGAGCAAAATACAAAGGCAGACCTGCTTCACCTGTTGTTTTTACACCTTGTGAAAATGTTCATTCTTCTCTGCTGCTATGGAGATTAGAATTGAGCAGAAATTCTTTACTTCCGTGGTGTGGATTGTATTGCTCTTTTCAACGTATTGCTGCAGCTTTCTGCTGGGCAGTGGGCACACAAGAGTCTGTTCAAGGAAGATGTTGGCAGGGGTGTTTTTTTTTGTTTTATCTTCGTGGTTTGGATGGTTTGGGGGATTTGTGCCTCCTCATATTGCACTGTGACAAGAGGATGTCTTCTGAAAGAGTTTTACATGGGACTGCTAGTTACAAGTTACTGATAACCTCAGTGTTAAATGTTTCTACCTTTTATAAATTCCTTCAAGGCTAGTTCCAAGTCAAAAGGATAAAGACCTTTATTAAAATACCTTCCTAAGTTTCTCTACACTTTTCAAAATGCACTGAAAAGTGTCACCAAGGGCTGTAAGTCTTGGGTCACTGCCACCTGGAACTGTATCTGCGCCAGTGGCTGTCCTGTTGTGCCAGTGATGGGCTGGTTCCACTGAGAGAAAAGCATAAAGAACAAAATTATATTGCTGCGCACTGATGCAATACAGAAACAGAGTGGATGGAAAAGATTTGCTCTCCAGTTCTATCATTGTGCCCTGAACCATATGTTCTGAACCTTGAAATCTAATTTGGCGCTGCCTTACATGGAAAGACCTTTGGAGAGGTTCAGAGGTCTGACAACCTCCCATTTCGTTCATATTCTATAGTTGGGAGGTTGCAGCCTGTCTCCATCACTTTGGTTCCAGCCCTATGGATGAGGTATAAGATGATCCATGAACAGATTTGTTACTCCAGCTAGCTCAAGTTTTCCAAAGTGTCCTATGACTTTTAATTTTTACTTTTTTAATCCCCTGCTTGGCTTGCCATTGAGATGGTCTTGAGGGTTTCTGGGCATCTGTGCTGCCTACAGATGTGAGCCCACATGCCCTAATTTGAGCTCCGCAGATCAGAATCCACCTTTCAAAATCTGAACTATTCTACTTTGAAGGTACCTTGCTGTGGGCTGCTTGTCACTGGATGCTGGCACAGCTTTATTGTGCTGTGCTTCACCAGAAGGGATCCCTCTGCTGAAAAGGCTTGTGACTTTTATGGTGTAAGTCTAAAGTTTAACTCTTCATTCAATGTGAGTGCCCTTAGTTTATCATCTGCCTTTGCCAAATGACAAGGTGGTCAGTTGAATTTTGCCAGTCTGTGGAATAGCTTGGCTGTTGAACAGAGCTTAGACCTCCTTGTTGCTTTCTTTGACCTTGGCAGCTTTCTTGCTTCACTTGTTCTGCAGCAAAGCAGATCTAGCAGTGTCTAGGGAAAGAAATGAGAGAATAGTTGGAATAATTTCTCCTGCTAGGACCTGCTGCAGTCATGTTTGAGTGTTGCTGAATAGGAAGAATACCCTCACTCTGTGTGACTTAGGTCGCAGTCTACATGCACTATTTGCAGAAATCCTCACTGATGTGTACAGGCCAAATTCCAACCCAGTGAAAATCAGCATATTTAAAACAAATTAGATTTGACGTTAGATTAGTGTAGTTTCAATACATTAGCTGATTAATGAATTAGAACCAACAGTGCGTTTAGTATGCTATTTCCACAAGATTTAGCTGGGGAAATGTCACATTTAGATGCCATTTAAAACCATACAGTGAACTTCTTATTTGTCTTGGTGCAGCTAGGAGGATAGCCTTGTTGTCTAGAGCACGACACAGGGGCCCAGTTCCTGGGTTCAGGCTTCCTGGCTCTGCCACTGATTTCCTGTGTGCGTCTGGATACAGCTCTTCACATTTCAGTTGCTTGGTTGCAAAAGGGGTAGAGTGTTCCTCTGCCTGTCAACTTCTGGTTAGAAGAAGGGGGTCTCGTCCTTCAGTGTGTCTGTACAGCATCTGACAATGAGGGATCTACAAGTGTTGCTGATGGTTATAGGAAAAGTTGGCTGATTTCCTATTTATTTCTGTAACTGCAACAATGTGTGAAGCCCAAGCCCAGCCTGAACTGTGCTTTCTGGTGGGATTCCTGGAGGCCTGCCTTCAAATGCTCTGAAGGTTCAGAGCATTTGGCACAGTCCAAATACAAAGTGGACTCCCATGCTCAAGGCAAGAAGGTTGTTTTAACAAGGCTAGGATGCAAGGTAAATGGGGCTGTTGTCCATCTTTAACAGCTGCTGAGAGACAAGCCCATGTATCATAAAAAGGCCATTGTTCATGGCCACCCTGATCAAGAAATATATGCTGTGAACAACAGGCCATTTTCATCAGCTGAGCTGACAAATTGCTTTATTCCTGCTGCAGCTTCAAGCCAGCTGTTGCTTTACAGCAAATGCTCTGGTCAAAAATACAAGGCATCACGTTTCCTGCTTGGGTACTATCTCTTTGTACATTACTTGCATGTTCTGATAAGAAACTAATGCTTAAAAACAGCCAGCGGCCCACTGACAGGGAAGCAATCAGTCTTGGTTTAAAGCTGAAAGCAAATGGTATCTTGTACTGCAAAACACTATGGCCGCAGCACTACCCTTTGCACAAATGCCTTGGGTGAATCAAACTGCATGCTCCTACCCTTCTCATTCTTTTAACTTTCATCTTGTGCAGAGCAGGCAAATACCTCCAAAACCATGACAAAAATAAAACATGCTGTTCTACACACTCACAATTGCCAGAAATTTATGGGTTTCAGCTGAGAGAGGTAGGGCTGCTCAGTAGTGAAGAAGCTGGGAAAGATAGGTATTTGCTATCTCACAGTTTCTGTGACCTTAGGATCTCTTGCTTATTCTTCCTTGGTAAAGAGCACACTATGAAGATGCTGCAAGATATACTGGAGACAGAGGTATTCAGATACAGGTAATGTCTCTGTGATGGAGAGAAACACAAGCACCGTTTCAGGTGTGCTTACCTAAAGAGATACTAACGAATGCACTGACCAGCCATGAAGACTTAGCAGGCAGCAGAGCTGTTTGTTTAGTGCCATTGTGTGTATAATTAGGTTTCTCCCTCAGCTGTTGTGTCACATAAGTCATTAGCCTAGGATGCTCTGAATCAGTATGATCCAACCCTGCAGTCTGAGGTGGATGTGGACATGGACAGCTGAGTTTGGATCTTCACAAGGACCACAGCTCTACAGCAGCATTTCTGCTACTGGTGTTGTCACTGGGCACTTATTAACCCCCTTAGCATCGATGTTGCCAAGAGATCTGCTTTTATAAGACCAAGAAAAGACAAAGTTTAAAGGAAAACAAGCAAGGTCAGGATGGTGTTGATATTTGGTTGTGAAGGGATTTTTGGGGAGGGTAGGTGAAAATAATCAGCCTTTCCCAGGTGCAGTTGAAGTCCTCGGATGAGCTGCGTAGCAGACAGCAAGGCATGAGGTTTAGTTTTGGATGGTTGATGTGTTTTTTCTGCACCTTCTGACAAAGAATTCACAGAATAGCAATGGAAAAACACCTGGTTTTCATATGGAGATGTGGTGAAGTAATGAACACTGGCAGCACTCTTGCCTTGGGGGGAAAAGGTAGTGAAAAAATATATTGCTATATTATTATTATTATTATTATTATTATTATATATTTCTTTACTGCATGGAGCACAGCAGACTCAGGTTGTAAATGTTAAACTCATTGAAACCAATGCACTGAGAAATGGTGGTTAATGCAAAAGTGGGTGGACTTAAGTTAAACTGAATTAAATCTCTTCATCAGGGATTGTAGAGATAGGACAAGGGGTGATGGATTCAAACTGAAACAGGGGAAGTTCAGGTTAGATATAAGGAAGAAGTTCTTTACTGTGAGGGTGGTGAGGCACTGGCACAGGGTGCCCAGAGAAGTGCTCCATCCCTGGCAGTGTTCAAAGCCAGGCTGGACAGAGCCTTGGATGACATGGTTTAGTGGGATCCATGGCAGGGGATTGGAACTGGATGATCTTAAGGTTCTTTCCAACACCAACCATTCTATGATTCTACAAAATTAAGGTGGAGATAAACACCAAACCAGACATGAACCAACACTTCTGCTGGTGAAGTAGAGCAGTGCTGGTCTGTTTTCTCTCTCTAGAACACATTGGCGAAGGCACTTTATGACAACAAGGCAGAGTGCTCGGATGAGCTGGCCTTCCGCAAAGGAGACATCCTAACGGTTCTGGACCAAAACATCATCGGCAGTGAAGGCTGGTGGAGATGCTCCCTCCATGGCAGGCAGGGCCTGGCCCCGGCTAACCGCCTGCAGCTACTTGCTGCCTCACAGGCTGCCTTGCTGCCTCCTTCCACCCGGAGCAGTGCCACAGAGTCACCACCCGGCCAGCAAAACATCTACCAGGTTCCCTCTGTCCCCAAGCCCACCGTGCTGTCGTCTACCTATGAGAAGATGGAGGGGTGGGTTAAATCTCCAGCAGCGGTCTCCACTCTACCTGCCCAAGCAATATATCAGGTACCAGCCGTGGCTGCACAGCTGCTCAGTGAAAGGATGCAAAGCTCAACCAGCCAGGTAAGAACATAAGCAGCTATAAAAGTAGTAATAAGTGTTGTAATTAAAAACATCACTGGGAGCAGGAAAATAATAATTGCTGTTGTCCTGCACATCTCAGTGGAATTCATAGCAAAGCCATTCAAATAAATGGTGTTTAGGAAACTCCCATCAATTCTGCTAGTTTATGGCATTGTATGAGAAAAGCTGCTCTGAGCAACATATAGTATCCTCCATATTCTGTAGTTCCTCACTTTTTTGACAGTTTAAAGAGGCTGTCAAATAGGGCAGGAAGTAAAGGATATACCATTTGTTTGGAAGAATATAGAAATGGTTTACAAACCTACCCCAAAGTTAAAATAACAAGACACAGAGCTTTTTCTTCTGTTGGCCTATAGCACCCAGAGTTCTCTGGGCACACATGGGGTCTTTGCATCCATCTGCACAGGCACGTGATTTGTAATTTTAAAAGCCACCCTTTGCTGTGTGGTTGATGTCTTTGGTCTAATTTTACTATTTTCAGCACCTCAGCAAGTGCTGTGATCTGATTTCTCTATTATTCCTAACCCTAAAGAAGCCATTTGCAAATTCAGTGTGAGATGGATACAAATTGTCCATGTTGTGCCAGCAAAACAGGCTGAAAAATGTCATTTATTGTTCTTGATATGAATGAGTGACCCAACAGAAGATGTCCTTGGCTATTCCTGTGTCTCTGTCATTTCATAAGGTTATATACCTAAGCCTTGTTTACTCTAACACAGAAAGACAAAACATCTTAGGCTGCTTTTAAGAAGGTCAGATTTGCCTGAGCTGCATCTTGCACAACATCCCAGCTGTTACTACACCAACTGTACCGTGGTGGTCACAGATGAACAAGGAGGCTCAGGGGTGAACAGGCTCTGTGAGGGCAGAGGGAACCGCAGCGGTCCGGGCAGTCCCATGTAGATCCTATAGGACAACTGGCAAAGTTCCTGGCATACTCAGCTGCCCTCTGAGCAACTGGGTAAAGCTATTGTAAATCTTTGAGGGAGCTGATTGAAAGGAATAAAACACAATAAAATCCCTCAAAGCCTGTGTGCTTTCACCCTATCGAAAATACCTTGTCAGTTCTGCCTAACATGAAGGCACCTTCTTGCTTCACTGTGACTGAAAGTACTTTAAAAAATAGCAAGATAAGCCACTTGTTTTAGTTCCCTTTCTGCTGTATACTGGACAAGACTTATCCATCTGAAAACAGACCTGAGCTAAGGATGCCTTTCCTTTTACCCTTTCAGCTCAGAAAAGTCTCTTCTACTATGCCTCTGTTTGCAAACAAGTTGGGTTATGTCACAGAGCACTAAGGCAATTGTGTTCACTCCTTGCTCCCTTCCCTCATGAAGCAGGCATTTGCAAAGCTGGAGCCTTGTTCCTCTATTTCCCCTGAATTCAGTGGCTATACCACTTACATGGTGGGGAATGCTGCCTCTGATATTAAATACTTTACTGTGGTGTCGCTTTTGCAGCAGCATTTCTGTCGGTCAGAAACGTGTAGAAGTCCATTTGGGAACTACTCGTGGAAAGCTAGGCTAAACCCATGCTGAATGAATAAAATTCAGTGGTTTGGAAGCTGATTTTTAACAATGTCTTCTCAAACATTCATACTTTGGCAGCTTAACTCGCTGTCCCACCAGTCATGACTCTTCAAATTACATTTTGAACAATCAGGAGAATCAGTCTGTAATTGACCTTATGTAATTCCCATATCAGACTTCTCTATGGAACTGGTCAGGACATCAAGATTCCTCCTTCCAAATGAGTGAGTGTTTCATAAATACAGAATAATGTGTCTCAGCCTGTACCTTTCTGTTGCTCTTACTTCCACTAAATATGACTTGATGTGATGGCTCTGTGGGCCTGGAGAAGTAGAAATTCCCTCAATTTCTTTTTTTAGTGGTTCTGCTTTTGGGTAGTCTAGATTTAAGTGATAAGCTGGGTTTTCCCTAAATCTTTTCCTTCCCCCGGTTAGTAAGGCAGATCACCCTTGATTTGTATGTCCCAATTCTATCTGAAATAAAGCACAAATGCTGGCAAAGGAGAATTCTGGGGGAAAATAAACACCATACAGGCTTGTAAGGTCAGTTCCTGCTTATCACTATCAGTGAAAAGCTGGAAGGTTTTTAATCCCCTAAGAGTGATTACTCTGACAGTGGCCTATTCAACTAACTTGAGTTTTCAAAGATGACCTGAGCTTAGCGCTCACTGCAGCTCACTCACTGTTGGTTTTTCTCCTCTTCTAAGCATCTGTTTACTCTCCCGAGAGCGTACCGGGCTTCAATCCCAAGTATCAGGAGTGAGGTGTATGATGTTCCATCCACACAGCGCCAGGAGTCCTTGTTCATGCAGGTGAGTCCAGCCATTGTCCCCCTTGCAGGATCTCAGAACACAGTTTAAGGTAAATTCTGGTGTTTTTTCACTTTTTGTAAAATTTGGCAGAAAATAATCTATTTTTAGGGAAGTTCAAGATGTAAAGCAGTTCTCTTTGGAGTTTGTCAGACATTTGGAGAAATGTAGCTTAAATCCAGTGCACGTCTAACAAATACTTCTTGTTTTACCATTACTGAGTTCTAGGGCACAGATGAATTCTCAGTATCAGAGTGTCAACCTCTCTGCCTTGGTTTCTATCAGGAAACATGCTTTGTCTCTGTGTCATTTGATCAGGAAGCTTTCAAGATGTTTATAAAAGAGTCATTAGCACATGTACAAAAAGAAACTAAATGTTGCCCACACCACTTCCCTCCTGGGCAAGAAAATGCAACAGATTAAACACAGTCAGGGTTAAGGGCAACATGTTGACTGCATCTACTACTGTTACACCACCTTGCTCTTGCTAACATGCTGCCCTGAGGAGAGCAAATGTCACTATAACGCCTCTACATCTCACTGCAGCCCATGCAGGTCACCTGGATGGGACAGACGCCAAGACCCATCCCATCACCTACCACACGAAGGTGCGTGTGGGACTGGAGCATGTTCACAGAGCCTCCCTACACACCTTATGCTCCTGACATTGCAGTGTTGAACCCACTCTAATTCATTTATTGTTATTAAAAAACTCCTTTGTGTTATCCACTCTGTATAGGTGGGGTGATCCTTGCTCAAGACCCAGTTAGGTAATTAGGTGGCAGCTGCCTTGTGCCATGAAGTATGTGACCTGAAAACCGTTAACTCTGTCCAAGACTTCAGTGGAGTCTCAACAGGGTTGAAGTTAACCTGATTTTACCCTCTTTTACTAGAGTGGTGCCACTCCGCCCACAGCACGAAAGGGCTCTGTGTTGGTTAGATCCACCGAGTGTTTCCAGGAGGAGCAGAAGCAGCTTTACAACATCCCATCCAGCCCAGAAGAGGCAGGAGGTGTTACTCAGAAAGACGCACCAATGAGCAACGTAAGTAAGGCTTGCTGGACACAAGAGAATAATCTCTCATTACTGTGATGTTGCACACGTTTGCTGAACCTCCCCCAGGTGATGGCAGGGGTAAGTCCAGCACATCTTCAGTGTAGTCCTTTGTCCTTCCTATTAAAGAGACAAATGCTGCCTGGCTCCTGGATAGTCACAGTACCTACCAGGACTAAAGCTATGTGATTGTGTTTGCTTTTTAGATTGCAGGCAACAACATCTCTTGCCTTGACTTCTTTTTATGACAATATGGAAAGCAAATTCAGTACCCTACATACTCGAATGTCTGTAATATTTAAGCAAATAGAAATGAATGGTCCCTATTCCATGCAACACTCTCCTGATACCTTTTTCAGGAGTGGAGCATGCCTGGTTTTGGGGTGTGGGTCAGGCTTCCCATCTCTTCCCTCCCCACTGTTTAAGTGCCACCCTTGAAAAAAAGACTGATCTGAAATTTCACAACAAAGAAAATGCCTCAATGGAAAACTCTTTATAATCTGAGTGCAAATTACTTCAGGTTTTCTGGATGATTTTTAAGATCCAAGAGAATTTTTACAGGCTCCTTAGCATACTTGCCCAGGGCTAAGATACGGGATTTTGAAGCAGATTGCACCAGCATAGGAAATATGAGGCTTCCCGGTTTTGTGGATCTAAACAGAAATTCTGCAGGTTCGTGGCTGCCTCATCACTAGAGAAACCAGCCTTCCACAGAGCCTGTTCAGTAGGACTGGTGCTACTCAGAACTGGGGTGCTGGTATATGAGCCATTGTTCACTAAAGCTGGCATTCCTGATACATTCATGGCTGTTAGCAACTGTACCCACCAGCTGCAACAGCCTGGGGGGAGATTTCCTTCCAGATACATGGTTTATTGCTTCTTCCAAAATCAAATTTTCTCAGAATTCTTTGTGGGCAATTTGGAAAAATCTGGTTTTTGATCTGAAACACCCTTGTGTGGGCTCCCCTTCTCACACACATCTGCAAATGGGGAAGCCTGACCTGGCCAGTTCTTTATAAAGTATTTATTACAGAGCAGTTCCTTCAGATGTTTATTGCTGCTGCACGGTCCTATAGCTCCTTTCACTCCCTAGGGCTTGTGCTTCATGTGTGTAAGGTATCTAGCTACAATTTCTCCTGAAGTGCCTGTTAGTCTGGATTTCCTAACTCAAGAAGTGGCTCTGCCTTCACATTTTCCAGCTTTGTCTTCAGCTGTTCCTGTGTGCTCTGTTGCAGTTATATGATGTCCCTCCCAAAAGAGAAAGTGATGTTGCAGAAAATGAATCTCAGAAAAAGTGCTGGGGCCATTACAATACTTTGCCAAATCCCAGGAAGTCAGAATGGATTTATGATATTCCAGTATCACCTGAAAAAACAGGATTAAAAACCCCTTCCGGCCATTCCTTGGAGAACCAGGTGCTGTATGACATACCACCAGCCAGGTACAAGACGCTAACAACAAACATAGAAGCCAAAGCTGTAAATCCACAGTTATACAATATTCCACCAATGCAACAGAAATTAACATTTCCAGATATCCATTTTTATGATGTTCCATCCTCACGGGACATGCTCCTTTTACCACCAAACAGTAGCTGTGATGTCCCCCCAGTTCTCCTCGCTCCAAAGGCCGAGAATCAGATCTCTGAAGGGAATGTTTATGATATTCCAAGAGGTTTGCCCACTGTTGTGGAGTCCAAGAAAGAGCTGGAAAAAAGCAGTAATAATTCTGGAGACCAAGCATACAGTGCTTCTCCACAGCTTTCAAGAGATGCTAAATTAGAACAAGATAGATTATCTGTTTCTAGTGCAGACAGCAGAACCAGCACCCTCTCTACAAACTCAAACTGTTCTGCTGAGTCATTTTCTATCTCATCATCAGAAGAGCCTTCCAAAGAAATTAAACTGGACCTTGATGTAGCCATAGAGACCCTGACTAGATTGCAGCACGGTGTATCCAGCTCAGTTGCGAGTTTAATGATCTTTGTGAGCAGTAAATGGAGGTTACAAGAACATCTAGAGAAAAGCATTGAGGAAATCCACAGAGCAGTCGATCACATAAAAGTGTCACTGGGAGAATTCTTGGCCTTTGCTCAACTTGTAAAGGTAAACGCCTCTTACCTCACTGATAACAACCTTCAGACCAGAATTAAAAAACAGCTAGAAATTCTCACAAACTCCTTCAAAATTTTAACAGAAACAAGAGAAGCTCTAAACAACTGCAGCTGGTCACTAGAGGCTTTGGTCCTCAGGAAACCTCAAAACATCCCAGATGATCTTGATCGTTTTGTTATGGTAGCCCGCACTATTCCAGATGATATCAAGAGGTTTGTATCCATCATCATTGCCAATGGAAAGCTCCTCTTCAGAAAAAAAAAGAAGGAACAAGAAACAAAACAATCAAATGTGATCTCAGAATACAAAATGGCAAAACAAACCACAGTGCTGAGAAGAACAGAAATTGATTCGCTTCAAACAAATACTCCTGATAAATCCAATCAAAGTCAGGCCTCTTCTGAGAAGCCAAAAGAAAATGCCACTGAGGACTGTGATTATGTGCAGTTACAGGTTAGTATAACTGGATTTTACTAGCTAGCTACATTCTTCATGGTTTGCAAACACTAAGCTGTTAGCACTCATATCTTTGCATTGATGCCAAATTCAGTTTGAACTACTTCTGTTTTCCAGACTTCACATGAATTCAGGATTTTGTTAGAGTGCTGGATGGCACATGTAGAATGACCATTTGAAGTGGCATTTGAGAATTTAGTCAGGCAGCCAGCACTGGGAAAAGATTTTTAGCTTCTAGTTGGGGATTGCCAATTTGCTGCTTCTAACTAGTAGTTCTCTTCTTGCCAGCACATTTTGTTTGACTCTGACATGACACTACAGGAGATGTTCACTTTCTAACTCGAGGTATATTGGAAAACTTTAACAAATTAAACTCTTACTGGGAATTATCACAATTGTTAGAAGCATTTTGGATGTTTGTTAGAATCATTTCCCTTACGATTACTGAAATGCCTACAAGAATGTAACTCTCTTGGTTTCACAAAGTAACGTTGGCCTCTCCTTAGAATTTCAGAAATGTTATGTTTTGCTGATGTTGGTTTCACTCTTAGCTCTTGCTGGATCAGACATGAAATTTTAGTAAGGAAAACCCTATAGTTGCTTCTAATAAGCATACTATTTTTGTTGCAACATAAGGGTTCATAGGAAGTAGTTGTTTCACTCTGAAAGAGGAAAAACACATTCATATTTAAATATTTAATGTAACCATTTCAAGTTTGCTTTCATTTTGATTTGTAACAGGCACAGAAAGTCATTTCAGGTAAAGAAGTAGAAAAGAAGAGTACAGATTCAAAACCAAAGGTATTTCTGATTTTGAAAACTATTGCTTATGAGGACTCCTGGTACCCGACTGCTAAAATTCAAAGTAATTTGCATTTGGACACACATATCTACACAGAGAGACTGATTTGGTTTCTCCTAGTTAATTTTACCAGAACTAGTTCTTAGAATTACCGCTGAAAACTTGTGGAAAGCATTTATTTTCCTCAAATTGAATGAACACTATAGTTTAAAATTATGCTATTTATTTGCTTGCCTTTGTGTATCATATGGGATAGGGCTGCGAGAGTAGTTCAAATACCTTGTATACCGCTGGTATAAGGATTGACTCTACTGTTGTACAGTTTTAATCATTCATAACCCTCATAAAGTCAGCACCATTAAAGACCAAGTCTTGAGTGTTTTTGTACTATCTGAAAGCCTGAAGTCCAGTCCGTATAAAGGATTGATGTCTCACTACAGCACTTTGTGTGCTATCCATTATGAAAACTGTGTTCAGTGACAATCAGGAGAAAATACCACTTTGAAATTTAGTACATTACGGAAAGAGAAATGACTGCAAAAGACTCCTGGGATGGGGCAATTTGGAGAGTAGGAACTAATAAAATTCCCTGTAAGTGAAGGATATCAGGTAGAGTAAAAAAACAGTGTGCCACCAAGCTGAGTCTATTTTTTTTAACCTTTTTCCAGGTTTTGCCATCTGCAAAGAAGACTGTGATTCAAAGCAAGCAGGACTCTGCAAAGAAAATAGGTCTCCCTGAGCACTGCAGGCTGTGCTTCAGTGCACTTCACAAGGCAATTGGCGTATTTACTATGAGCCTGAACAATAATCAGCCACCCGAAGTCTTCATATCCCATAGCAAATTGATCATTATGGTGGGACAAAAGTTAGTAGATTTTCTCTGCCAAGAGACTCAAGACAGGGATGCTCGGAATGATGTACTTCACAGCAGCAGCCGCTTCTGCAGCCTCTTGAAGAATCTGGCTCTCGCTACTAAAAATGCTGCAGTACAATATCCAAATGCAGATGCCATCAGGGAACTTCAGGACCAAACTGAGGAGCTGTCTAAATACATACAGCAGTTTAGAGCAATGATGGAGTGAAAGACACTGCTGTTTTTACAGATTCTTCATTGTTGCTGCTCCTCTGGCATTTGGCAGCCAAGGGAGGCAAAAGAAGCTCAGTGACACTAACTTTAAGTCACCTCTAAGAACTCTTGACAGGCAGTTCCCTGGGTGCTGGTGCACTTTTAGTAGGTGGAGATTCGCACAGCAGCAGATGTGGAAGCTGATTTGTCGAACTAAATCTGTATTTTCTTCTCCATTGTTCAGATCCTGCCTGAAAATGTTCTCATCTTAGTGGCTGAGCAGGAATGTTTGTTGTGTATTAGAGCAAAATTATTTTATTATCTGGCTGTTTTCTTATTAATTTTTATATAAGTCAGATAAATATTTTTCCTTTATGTTTACTTTCTTATTCAGGTATATTAAGTCTCTTTAAATTTTGCTGCACAATATTCTGTAATTTATAATATCCCATCATCGTTTCCTGAGGACTTTATTTGCAGTTTCTAATTACAATAATATTTTTCTTTTAAAAACAGCAGAGATATTTTTTTTTGTTTTTAAATATGAATGTGATGCATGTATTATAAGACAAAATCTGGCAGATACTACGCATATCCTAGATGTTAATGGGAAATGTTCCAGCTGATAGCTGAGCACAAAAGAGAGTAAATTTGGAGGAGTCCTGGCTCCCTGGTAAATCTATGGGAAGCTAAGTATCAGCACAGAATCATAGAACACCATAGAACACATAGGGTTGGAAGGGGCCTCAAGGATCATCCAGTCCAACCTTTCCAGGCAAAGCATGACCTAGGCTAGATGTCCCAACACCCTGTCCAGCTGAGTATTAACAGTGTCCAGGTTGGGGAATTCACCATTTCCCAGGGAGATTCTGTCTGATTGTTTTCATTGAGAAATATTTCCCTCTTTTGCTCAGTTGTAATCTCCTCAGCAGTGACTTGTGTGCACCACCTCTCACCTTTTCCATGTGCCTCTTTTAAAAAGGGAGCCCCTCCATCTTTGCAGCTACCCTTTAAACACCGGAACAGCAGTCCTGCCACAGCCTGAAGCTGTTCACAACATTGCTCCAGCTGAAACAACAATTTCAGCCACTGAACAAATAGAGGCTTTGGAGCAAAGCCTTGCAAAAGGGACAGGAGACCTAGGGCTCTCAGAGCTGCCTGTACCACGCTGGTCTGTGCAACCTGTCAAGACATGGACTGGGTCTGAACTACAGCATAGGCCTGTCCCCCCTCAGGCAGATTGTACTCCTGTGCTGTCATTTTCCCAATTAATTTATTCTAAAGGTTTTATCTGAAATTTCAAAGTCGGGCCTTTCTCAGCAGTGTTGTACCAGTGTCTTTGTCCTGCACCGTTACCTTTGTGAGCAGTTACAGCTAATGGGCACTGCCCCAGCGCACACGCTGTGGAAACCCAGCTCACCTTCACCTTCACTTGGCAGTCGCTACGGCTTTTACCTGTATTTAAGTGCCGGCATTTGCCAACAATACTGCTTGCACAGCTCGGTGCGGTAACCTCAGCTCACGTTGGCCTCGCCCCTGATGCGATCCGTCACTGTTCCTCCAGCCTCAGCGGACCGGGCCGCGCTGAGGGGAGCAGGGGCACCCGCGGCCCACCAGCTGCAACACCTCGTTTGGCTATAAATCGCCCCAAATCGGTGCCCAATGAGGGGTTTTCTCACGACACAGGGGGAATCCCCCGCGGTGAGGCGCGAGCAGCGACGAGCCGCCGGGGGACCCTCCCCGGGAGAAGCCCTTGCACCCCCGGCGCAGTGGTACGTCCCGCTCCCCTCCGGCACCAGCCGATGGACTCGCCCCCCACGCCCCGTCTCTTCCCCTGCCTCGTTGAGCAGTGGCCACGCCCCCAGCCGGCTGGTTGCTGTGAGGAAGCGGTGACGCTCTTTGTGCGCGCCGGAAGCGTTGGTGCTGTGAGGAAGCGGCCGCCGGGGCGCGGTGGTCCGGGGATAGGATGGGGTGCGATGGCGGTACCATCCCCAAGCGCCATGAGCTGGTCAAGGGACCCCGCAAAGTCGAGAAGGTTCGAGGGGGCGGGGGAAGAGCGGCCGGGGCCGTCGGAGCGGCCTTGTGAGCCTAGGCCCGTCCCGCGGCCTAGGAAGAGGCCCTGAGGGGGTCTGGTGAAAGCCGCCTAGCCCGCTGGGGTTGGCAGCGGGGGAAAGGCGCTTGTCTGCGGGTACCGCCTCGGGCCTACATCTCTGGCGCTGGTAGCAGCTATGGGAGAGATCTATGGCTCTCCTAGAGGTCTTTCCGGGCACAGGGCATTCTGCCTTCACCTAGGGGCGGGGCGTCTGATGGTAATGCTTTTAATAGGTACTTTAATAGTGTGGCCAGACCATGGGCCATTTCAGCATTCCATCTGCCTGCATTCTTTATGGTGCCCGGGGTCTTTTGGGGGGTTGTTTTAGGGTAATGGATATACAGTGGCATCCTGTGTCCATATAGGTGGATGAAGGTTGGGGAAGACCTCACAAGAAGCATCAGAAAACTTAGATAAACTTCGCATGCTAGCATAAAACAAGTAAATCCCCTTCTCCACACCGGGCTATTGGAGTAGGTGTGAACCTCAGCCTTTCTTTTATGGCCTGATCTGTTATAAAATTCATGGATTTAGACTGGAGGATCAGGTAGCAGCCTGATATCCATATTTGATTTTTTTATTATCTTGATCCTTACAGGATCTGGTGGTTGACCCAGGCCTGCATCTGGGGAGATGCAGAACTAGAGGGAAGAGGGCAGTGGGAAATATATGAAGAGCAAAAAAAGAATAAAGAGGGAAAGGGACAGGTGGAAGTGGCAAAAAGTAAGAAAACCAAGTCAGATGAGGGAGATAGATCCCTAGTCCCATAATGCAGGAAAAGTTAATAGGGGAAAACTCTCAAAGCTGGTAATGAATTTTGCTGAAAAGTTTTTCTAAAGCTGTTTGATGAGTAAGCTTTGAGTGTAGAAAGTAGGTTTGGTAAGATACTTGGGGATTTGATTAATGCTCCAAGTATTAGTTAATTTTTATGGTTAAATAATTTGCAAATACAAAAGCTATTTTTAAATCATGAGTATTGTTTTTCCTTCAGGCTGACAAAAATGCTGAATTGGTGGCAAAATGGCACTACTGTGCTCTGAGTCAGGAGAAGCTGCGTCGCCCAATTGTGGCCTGTGAACTGGGCAGGTATGAATGTTTCTTTATAGACAACTGTAATGAAAGGTACTAATTTATTATTGAAATGATGTTATGAGAATCAAATATATTTGCTAAATTATTTTTAATTGCAGGTTGTATAATAAAGATGCTGTCATTGAATTTTTGTTGGATAAATCAGCTGATAAAGCTCCTATGAAAGCTGCATCGCACATCAAAAGCATCAAGGTAAATGGGTTGTCAAATAGTGAAGAGTGCCATGAAAGTTAAAGCAGGCAACGAGACCTCAGTTTGCTTGTCTTCTTAGTGCACACTAAAAGTGTTAAAAATAGCAGATTACACTGAAAAAATCCTAGGGGTTGTTATCATGGCTTAAGAATAATTATTAAACAGCTTAAGACTTACATTTTTATTTTTCAGAATGTAACAGAACTAAAGCTTGCAGATAATCCAGCTTGGAGTGGTGATAAAGAGAGTATAAAAGGTGACAAATATGATGACATGCAGTCTGCGCGCTTTATATGCCCAGTGGTGGGATTGGAAATGAATGGAAGACACAGGTCAGTGTTGAAGTTTCTGCATTTTGTTTTAAAAGTCATTACTGTGCTGAACAGAATGCAGAGCAGGTAAAAATGTTTGAATCAGTAGTGTTACAAATCACATACATGCTCAAGCCTTTGTGGGGAATATTTGTCTTCCTTTGAAAAGGAGGGAGTTGACGCTACGTGTTCTGTCCTTTCATATTCAAGAGGAAAGATAAAAAGTTAACCCTTTCCTAAATTAATTTTTACATAGAATAGTTAGGGTTGGAAAGGACCTTAAGATCATCTAGTTCCAGCCCCCCTACCATGGGCAGGGACACCTCCAACTAAAGTGTCACCTAAGGCTACGTCCAACCCGGCCTTTAACACCGCCAGCGATGGAGCATTCACAACTTCCCTGGGCAACCCATTCTAGTGCCTGTTTCAGTTTGAACCTGTTACCCCTTGTACTCTTACTACAGTCCCTCATGAAGAGACCCTCCCCAGCATCCCTATAGGCCCCCTTCATGAAATAGAGGAATACAGAGAGCAATGTTTGCAGAGAAAAAATGACTAAGAGTTGTTTGAGAGCTTTTCTGTGTGCGTCAACTGAAATTTTAGATGCTTAAAATGTATTTTTGTTGTTGTTTCTCTGTGGAAACTTGCATAAAACTGAAAATCCCTGAAAGTTTTTAAAAGGAACTTAAAACATTATTTTATATTATATAGATTTGGAAAACATGTTTTACTTACATAAGTAATTGATAAAATTTTGTCTTTGTAGATCAAAGGAAGTAATAGAAGACTATCTGGTGCTGAAGTCCTGTTTACTTCTTAGTATTTGATGCTCAAGATACCTTTATTCATTAAAGGAGAGGAACACATAAATACACATAACAGGGGGCCTGGTTATTTGAGTGGGAGATAATAAACACTTGAGTCTATGTACTAGATTCTGTACTGTGAGGATGGTGAGTCACTGGCACAGGTTGTCCAGGGAAGCTGTGGCTGCCCCCTCTTTGGCAGGGTTCAAGGCCAGGTTGAACAGGGCTTGGAGCAACCTGTTCTAGTGGAAGGTGTCTCTGCCTATGGCAGGGGGTTGGAACTGGATGAGCTTCAAGGTTCCTTCTAACCCAAACCATCTGTGATTCTGTGACCTATATCAATGTATAGCAAATGTATAAAAACATCTCAAAGAGCATTTGTCTTGCTAAGATCCACTTGAGAGATTGTCATAAACCCCTGATGAGTTACACCGAAAATGAGAAAGAATGTGTTGTGGTTTAAACTGTTTAAAGATGGTGATACTTTGATTAGCTGCAAGAATTTGTAAAGAAATTAGCTGTGTCCTGCTCACCCATTGCTTTGTTGTTTCTGTGTTAAATAGGCACTGTACAGGGCTTCTTAAAAACAATTGTATGTCTTGTTGTTGTCTTTTTGAAGGTTTTGCTTCTTGAGAAACTGTGGCTGTGTGTTCTCTGAACGTGCTCTCAAAGAAATTAAATCAGAAGTTTGTCATAAGGTGAGTTTTTTTGTTAGCTTTAGTAGCAGTGGGGTCACATCTGACCTCCACAGATAGATACATACATATGAGGGTATGTCTGTGTGTGTGTATATA